>AWOL01S0018889.1:7239-62807 GCA_000715115.1 Nicotiana otophora | reverse complement strand
TATATATATATATATATACTCGTGGGGTTATCACTACTAGAAATTCAGAAAAAACCGACCAAGGTCGACCGACCAAATATTTGATGTTTTAATTTGTTTTACGAAACTGACCAACTTTGGTCGGTTTTCTTTGGCGCAAAAATGCGGGAAACTATTTTTGAGTCCCGCGAAATTTATTTTTCAAGAAACCGACCAACTTTGGTCATTTTTTCAATTAAAATAAATAAAAATTAATACTAAAAAAACCGACCAAAATTGGTCAGTTAATTCGACCGGTCATTTTAAAAAACCGACCAACTTTGGTTGGTAATTTTATTTTTTAATAAAACCGACCAACTTTGGTCGGTTATTTTCATGCGAAAATACAATTAAAGAGTATAAATCAAATAAAAGACAGTCTTAAAATAAAATGCACCAATGGTCTAGTGGTAGAATAGTATCCTGCCACAGTACAGACCCCGGTTCGATTCCCAGATGGTGAATCTTTTGATCATATAATTAAAAACTGACCAACTTTGATCGGTTTTTTTTGTAATATTTATTTTTGAATTTAATTGACCGACCAACGTTGGTCGGTATGCCTTTCCGACAGTCAAAATACCGTCCACACATAAATGGAGGCGGTTTGGTCGTTAATTGGCCATAACCGACCAACTTTGATTGGTTTTTTTGGTCGGTATTTAGCTGATTTCTAGTAGTGTAGGGGTAGTCAGAATCTACCTTTGGACCCGAGTTTTGATCGGGTGAGCCCTGGGTTGACTTTTGTTGACTTTTTGAGAAAAGTGTAAAGATCATAGATTTATCTATTATAATTGTTTTTCCTTACATTGTTTGATGATATTAAGTCAATTTTGGTTAGATTTGAGCCGTGCGGCGGCGCATTTTAGGGGAAAATCTATTTTCGAGGGGTGAGTTGGCCTAGTTGAGGTAAGTATCTTGCCTAACTTTGTGTGGGGGAACTACCCTTTAGGATTTGGATTGATTGTATCATTCGTGCTACGTGAAAGCCGTGTACACATGATGACGAGTAGGTACACGTGTTATATATGGTATTTGACCAGTTTAGGCTACTTAGATTCTTTTCATGCTTTAATTGAATTATCATATCATATTCTAAATCCTCATAGTCAATTTACTCTTATTTGTGTTGGCCTGTCCTTACATGCGCCTTAAATGACTTTGTTAACACTTGTTCCACATCTTACTTGATGTTTTGCTCTTATACTTTAGTTGAACTTGTTGCCTCGTTCAATGTTACATGTTATCTCTTCCATTATTGATTACCATTATTTGAAGTCATCGTTAGATGTTGTCTCTTCCGTTGTTGATTTATTATTATTTGAAGTTATTATTGCTTGTTATCTCTTTCATTATTGAGTATCATTATTCGAATTCATTGTTAAATGTTATCGCTTTTATTGTTGATTATCATTATTTGAAGTCATTGTTACATGTTATCTCTTTCATTATTGAGTATCATTATTCGAATTCATTGTTAAATGTTATCGCTTTTATTGTTGATTATCATTATTTGAAGTCATTGTTACATGTTATCTCTTTCATTATTGAGTATCATTATTCGAATTCATTGTTAAATGTTATCGCTTTTATTGTTGATTATCATTATTTGAAGTCATTGTTACATGTTATCTCTTTCATTATTGAGTATCATTATTCGAATTCATTGTTAAATGTTATCGCTTTTATTGTTGATTATCATTATTTGAAGTCATTGTTACATGTTATCTCTTTCATTATTGAGTATCATTATTCGAATTCATTGTTAAATGTTATCGCTTTTATTGTTGATTATCATTATTTGAAGTCATTGTTACATGTTATCTCTTTCATTGTTGATTATCCTTATTTGAAGTCATCGGTATATGTAATCTCTTCCATTGTGAGTTATTCTTCTTTAGTATCGTGGTTACACATTATCTTTCTCATTGTTGAGTTATTGGTGAAGTTGTGAAAGTCGTTATCACATTTAGGCAAAGTGTTAATTTTTGATATATCATTCTTGTTGAGAAATTTATATTCATTTTTATTGTTGATATTCTTGTGCACATTGCGGTCGAGCCATGTGCTATTGTTGTGGAAATGTTGATATTGTTTATAAGTGGCAGGATGTGACATATCGGCACTTGTGGTGCGAGTTGTTATTGTAATTTGATATTGATGCGCATGCGGCGGTATAAGAATATGGGTTAATGTCATGACCCAAATTCCATTAAGGCCGTAATGACGTCGGGCACCACTGTCAGGCAAGCCAACCATAATCAATTAACTTAATTACCCATTTTAGTATTTTTGAAACCAAAATTTCTTCAATGAAATAATAAAAATAGAACTCAAATAGTAAATGATAAATATTTTTAGCAACTAAATTTCTAAACAATTCACAACCATTCCCAAAACCCGGTGTCATAAGTGCATGAGCATTTATTAGGGAATTAAAATTTAAAATACAGCATCTGTCCAGAATATAAATTAGAGAGGAAAATATAATATATCTGAAGGAGAGTCTGTTGGCTGCGGATCGTAATACAGAATGTAACTCACCTATGTCCCCACAATTATTAACCACACCTCTGCGCCCACAAGGCTGCTAGACATATATGTACATGCGCAATAAAATGTGCAGCAAGTGTAGTATGAGTACGAAAACAACGTGTACCCAGTAAGTATCAAGCCTAATCTCGAAGAGGTAGAGACGAGATGACCGACTTTGACACTCACTATGGGTCAGTAATATTAAGTAATCATGAAAATAGAAATAATTATATCAGCGTGATTCACAGAGTTAACAATAATTTTATTGAACCAACAGAAGTAATTAAATTCCTTAAATTCAAATAAATTTTCAATTTATCAATTAGCCTCATTTACAGAAATAACAATAATTTCCTTAACAAGCAAAGATAAATAAATTCTTTAAATTCCAATAATTTCAAAATTTCAATTAGCTTCACAAGCTGAAATAAACTATCAAAGTATCGTGTAATTATTATTATTAAGCACGATTTCTGCCGAGGTCGTACGGCCTAATCCAGAGTTTCGTGTACATTGCCGAGGGACGTGCGACACGATTTATAGATGCATCTATCCTGTCGAGGCGTTCGGCCCGCTCCACAAGAAAGGAGGACATTTTTCTTATGTATCTCCGGAAGGAGAGTATATTCATTATAAGATAAATTCGGGAGGATGAACAATTTCTCTTAACAATAATTAACTTAAACATTAAACTTTTTGCATATGAGATTTTCATCTTTTAATATTTTTAACTAACAATTCACAATATATATATAAAATAATATTAATTAAACAAAGAATACAATTGCACAAGTAATTCATGCTTTGTGTCCTAAACTACCCGGACTCTAGCATTAATAGTAGCTACGCACAGACTCTCGTCACCTCGTGCGTACGTAGCCCCCACAAAACAATTATTAATTTCATTTCTTATGGGGTAATTTTTCCCTTACAAGATTAGACAAGAGACTTACCTCGTCTCAAAGTCCACTTTCCAATTACCACGTCGCGTTAAATTCCCAATTCGGTGCCGAAATATCTGACACTATCCAAATATTATACAAAATAATTAATACATGTTAAAAAATTCTAATTTAGGCAATTGAATAAATTACCCTAACCAAAAAAGTAAAATTCCTAAAATTTATCCCGGGCCCACGTGCCCGGATTCTGGAAATGTTTGGATGAAAATGTTACCCATAATCTCAAAAACTCAAATATATACTTTCTACCCAATTTCATAACTATTTTCGTGGTTAAAATCTCATTTTATAAAAATCTAGGTTTTTTCATCTAAGCCTTTGATTTCTAAGATTTACTAGTTATAATTTACTCATAATCTATATAATTAACTCAAGGTGTGTAATTAACTTACCTCCAAGTTTCTAGTTGAAATCCCCCTCTCAAAAAGCTTCGAAATCGCCCGAAAATGGAGGAAACATGGGCTCAAAATGACTGAGCCCCGATTTTTAACACATTCTGCCCAACATTCATTTTCGCATATGCGGAAGTGGTACCGCACCCGCGGCTTCCGTACCTATGGAAAATCCTCGCAGGTGCGAGTTTTCCCTCGCCTGCCAAGCCTCGCATCTGCACAAAACTTCTCGCACCTGCACATTCGCAGGTGCGCCCGAGATTCCGCACCTGCGATGGCAGGCCTCCCCTTCCCTTTTCGTTTTTGCACATAAACCTCGCATCTGCAAGAGTCGCACCTGTGGCTGTCCAAGCGCAGGTTCGAACGTACCAGAAGCCGAAGGCTTCACCTCTTCTTCAAAACTCAAAAAATTGATCCGAGCCTCGTCCGGTTAACACTCAGGGGCCTGCCCGAACATACCAATAGGTTTGTAATCATAAAACCGACTCGCTCGAACTCACGGAACGTGTAAAACAATATCAAATCTAAGAATCACACCTCAAACCAAATTGATTCAACTTAAAATTTTCAAGTTCTTTAGTCTACTTCCAATGCGTCAAAACATACTTAAACTACTCGGAATTATACCAAATTTTGCGTGGAAGTCTTAAATCACTATACAGAGTTATTCCCAGCTCGAAATTCCAAACGGACCTCGATTACTCCAAAACCTATTCCAAACCAATTTTAAAGAACTTTAACCTTCAAATAGTTGATTTTCACTATTAAGCGCCAAAACGCTCCCGGGTTATCCAAAACCCGATTCGAACATACGACCAAGTCCGAAATCATCATACGAACCTATTGGAACCGTCAAAATCCGATTTCGAGGTCGTTTTTCCAATATGTTGACCGAAGTCAAACTGGGCCTTTTAAGGCTAACTTAAGGAATCAAGTGTTCCGATTTTAACCCAAACACATCCAAATCACGAACCAATCATCCCGCAAGTCATAAATCATTAAAAACACATCCAGGGAGTTTTATTTAGTTGAACGGGGTTCTAAAAGTTGAAACGACCGGTTGGGTCGTTACATTCTCTCCTACTTAAATATACATTCGTCCTCGAACGTGCTAAGGATTGTTCCGGAGTTATCCAAAATCATTGTTTAACACTTCGAGAACCTACCCGTGCTACCGCACCCAATTGAGCACTCTAGCACATTTGAAGATTCTCCCCTTTATTTAGGCAAGTAAGCCTTAAAGCCCAATTCTAACATCCAGAATTCTCCACCATGCATGTTTCTAACCTACGAACACCGTATCAATCACTACACAATGCACCAATATAGGATTGCATACCTTGGTTGAATTTAGACCATGAACCGCACCATTCACATGCCCATAATAACATCCCTGATAACAGTAGTCAAGATTCCACTAATCTGATATCCACAACACATGTCATGATACCTATAAGTCCTGTTCCAACTCTTGCAATGCTTCCACGAGGGAAGAAATGTGTAGAAATTCATAACCTACTGTCGAGTCAACAAATTATTAAGTTTCTCCTTCTGACAAGAAACATTGCCTCATTACGGACCAAATAATGGTATTTGCTCTTTATTATACTTCATATAATCCGATCGTACTGATCCCGGATCCAATAATCTTGTCTCACCCAGTATAAGCTGCTGAGGCAATAAGCCACCTCAGACATGATTAAAAAGCCTCATATGAAGCCATAATGAGCTAATACACTACAGACTCGATTGCGATACATAAGGAAAATGAACTCTGTAAAGGATTACTCAACCCATGTGACTAATTAAACAACTGAAAGGTGTCATGCACCTTCCTCAGAAAATGGGACACAAAACACACAAAATAGAATATATGGGACTGTACTCAACATCACATTGTTGCGGCGTGCAACCCGATCCAAACAACATACCCGTGGCGGCGTGCCAGCTGATCCGCACAAAAAGAATCTATAAGGAAATACTTACCGAGCTAGAATGCTCATTACTGCAAAATATCTGAATATCGGACACAAGCACGCTAAGTGCATGGTACCATCCCTGGGAGGATCGACAATGACATACGCTACAAAACGCAAGCACAACTAAGGTGCGATATATGATCTGAATCTCGAGAGCCATCCTGCACACATAGTACCATCGCTACGCGGAACCTCAACACACAAGAAATTTATCAAGCCGTTTCACAACTCACACGGAACAATATAGTATTTCATGAAATAGCTGACGACGAAACGACTTTCAACATCCGAATAATCTTTCATAAGGAGCTCTATGCTGAATGAACACATCCGGCCTGATATAGAGCCTATATTCATATTAAATCCATCCACAGACCTCAAGCTAATTCTGATCGCACTGTACTAGACTAATAACCCTTCAAGGATCCATAATAACCCTTTTCCCCATAACACACAAGAATAACCATCATAACTGGAACAAACTTCCACAGTCCACAGCCAAATGAACTGAGCGCCCTCCAGGCATAAATTCTCGAATCAACGATATTACCAAAATCATCATACTTGGTTTCAATCTTCACTCAATCAAGTGACTACATGTCACTCTTACACAATCTTTCCGTGAGACACGCTCCCGTGACCTTCCGCACCAGGTAACAAGTCTGCACATTCATGCTCCCGGTTACACTAATGCTGTAAAGCATATTAAGAATCCACAAATCAATACACAAGGTATCCTACACCTGACATCGACCTTAGGTGATGCCGAAAAAATATCACCTTACTTTAAACATCTAAATTCTTTTCCTGCTCATCCGAGCTCATGACATCCTTGTCAACATCAAACAGAAATCTTGAATCCTCAACTTTCGAATCCCATGCTACTTAATGCACTTAATCACACCAATGAGCAGGAGTACAAGAATTTCATCATAACTCCAGAACCACTAATTGGGTAAAAACTTCATTATATAAAAACTTTCTACTTAACTCATTTCAAGAGAACCATTGCAACACGTGACTGAGTTCCCATATCCGCAAAACATACCGGCCTCAAGTAGTGGTCTAAATCACCATAACTCTTCTGGGATCCCTCTATATATAACATGCCATAATACTGAATTCCTCCAAATAAAATCAATTACAGTGGCGGTCAAGCCTCACACGTACCACCACAAATCACATGCATAACTTAATACGCTGAAGGAACTGATCATTGCCACCATCATGCCAATTCAACCATTGTTAGCCGACCCATCTTTTCTCAATTTATTATTAACTTGCCTTAGAAATAATAATAGCTCCATTCATTACATCACGAACTCAAATCCTCACTTATCCCGAGTGATATATTTTGCGAGACCACGCTGTTTCAAAACCCACAAATCATCTCATACCCCTCCTTGTGCGCACTTTTACATCTTCAACTAGTACACCCGTTCTGATACTTCTTTTATGAATCTGAAGTTAATTTTTTCCGTTTCTCTAATGCTACACCACAACCTAAAGGTAACGCAGAGTACTCCAAGCCTCGTTTCATAATCTGCTGCAAAAGCTCGATACTCAACCATACTATGGACTCGAGATCCTTAGGCACCGCACTTTAAAATTTTTATCCCTCTATGACCGTTATCGAGAGTCACTTGCTCTGACTTGTACCCAAACATGATCAACTCCAAGGCCCTGCTAGCACATGGAAATGTTCTCAAGGAAACACTCGACTATATCACTTTCCATGTGTATTACATCTACACGAAGCATAAACTCTAAGTCTTCCCACAAACTTGAATATGAATTCATAAGGACAAATATGGCACACATTACCCAAATCCTTTGCTCAAATTACCACCGATGTTTTATTTCCTTAGTCATAATGACCCACCAATACACCGATAACCAGAAGCCGCACAAGTTGACACTACACAACCCAATCATAGACGGTGGGGCTCTCCCACTTAGCTTGAAGCTACAATTACACAATTCTGAAATCCATCGAGATTCTTTCTTTATTGTTGACATGATCCTGCACATGCAACTCGCCAAATTTCTCGAATTCCTCTTATTAACTTTTAATAAACACTCCGAACCACTAGCCATATTAAATATTAAATCTCTTACCGGGTAGCCAGTGGAATTCTTGGCAGAAGCTTCGTCAACACCACACGACCGCTAACCTGCTCATAGGAGATAACCCACATGTGGAAATTACATGCCGACATATTCCAACGTCGCTTCACTAGGTGCGATTACTACAAAATCAGTAGATCATCCTCAGTACGAGCTCATTCACCAGCTGCATTAGTCCGTTCACTCCTCATGGACGTCAACTAAAGGTGCAACAATACATTCCAATCTAAAATCATGTTGTATCCTTCTTCATATCAAGCAACTACCTCATGTTGTATCCAATATTCCTCAATACAGCAGCTAATATTACAACTTAAGTCCGTAGACCTAGTCACTGTCCATCCTAAATCATAAATCACTTCAAACTTTTCTCAAGCCGTGTAGTTATCCTACTACGTAACTCATATGCTACCTTGCCACTCTTCTTTAAGCAACTATTCGATTTCTATTTTTCACACTTGGCCTCCTAGGAACTTAACCATCACAAGACACCTTCCACATGTCATTCCTTATCCTTCACTGCCCAGTTGTTGCCTAACTAAAAATCCATCTCTGTAGCACTTGAACCAATAGCTCGTTACCATCTTTAAACCTTTATGAGGATCATCCTTCTCGATACATCAATACTAGGAACACCGCTTTAATCCTAAACCACTCCACACCGTGATCTCTAACAACTACTTCCCCTACACCAATTCCTAACACCCTGCCGTGAAGGCGAGTTGAATAAGACCATAACACCGGTAAACCTTAATAAGGCGATGACACCACATCACAATTGAGAACTCCACCACGCTCGAAAATATCAAGCTTCGTTACTCCATCAACCCCAAACCTGGACATTTATAGCCCGATTGCCTTTTCTCTGCTGGAAATAAAACACCGTGTGATACAACGCATGAATTGTCATAACAATCAATGCCAAATCTCAAAACCTTAGGTAGTATTGATATTGAACTGAAATGACTGAGCGGCCTTCCGCAAGGCGACGACAATAGCCCAATTAATTACGCAGGGAGAAGCATCCTGCACTACATCTGTAGTACCAGTAAAATTTCCTTGATCGCTAATTTATAACAAGCGCTTCACGTCGCATAAGATTGAATAGGAAGGAAATGCAGGCATAAGACTCAAAGGAATAGAATCGCACGATGAGGAATCAAAAAGGGAAGTATTCCTAACAGCCCTGTAGCCTCTCGAAGATAAGTACAGATGTCTCCGTACCGATCTGCAAGACTCTACTAGACTTGATCATGACTCGCGAGACCCAAGTGTACCTAGTGCTATGATATCATATTGTCATGACCCAAAATCCATTAAGGCCGTAATGGTGCCGGACACCAATGTCAGGCAAGCCAACCATAATCAATTAACTTAATTACCCATTTTAGTATTTTTGAAACCAAAATTTCTTCAATGAAATAATAAAAATAGAACTTATAGAGTAAATGATAAATATTTTTAGCAACTAAATTTCTAAACAATTCACAACCATTCCCAAAACTCGGTGTCACAAGTGCATGAGCATTTACTAGGGAATTAAAATCTAAAATACAACATCTGTCCAGAATATAAATTAGACAGAAAAATATAATATATCTGAAGGAGACTCTGTTGGCTGCGGATCGTAATACAGAATGTAACTCACCTATGTCCCCACAATTATGAACCTGTACAATAAAATGTGCAGCAAGTGCAGTATGAGTACGAAAACAACGTGTACCCAGTAAGTATCAAGCCTAATCTCGAAGAGGTAGAGACGAGATGACCTACTTTGACACTCACTATGGGTCAATAATATTAAGTAATCATGAAAATAGAAATAATTATATCAGCGTGATTCACAGAGTTAACAATAATTATATTGAACCAGTAGAAGTAATTAAATTCCTTAAATTCAAATAAATTTTCAATTTATCAATTAGCCTCATTCACAGAAATAACAATAAGTTCCTTAACAGGCAGAGATAAATAAATTCTTTAATATCTAATAATTACCAAATTTCAATTAGCTTCACAAGATGAAATAAACTATCAAAGTATCGTGTAATTATTATTATTAAGCACGATTTCTGCCGAGGTCGTACGACCCGATCCACAGTTTCGTATACACTGCCGAGGGACGTGCGGCACGATCCATAAATGCATCTATCCTGCCGAGGCGTTCGGCCCGCTCCACAAGAAAAGAGGACAGTTTTCTTATGTACCTCCGGAAGGAGAGTATATTCATTATATGATAAATTCGGGAGGATGAACAATTTCTCTTAACAATAATTAATTTAAACAAAATATTTTATCATATGAGATTTTCATCTTTTAATATTTTTACCTAACAATTCACAATATATATATATATATATATATATATATATCAAATAATATTAATTAAACAAAAAATACAATTTGCACAAGTAATTCATGCTTTGTATATAATAGTAGCTACGCACGGACTCTCGTCACCTCGTGCGTACGTAGCCCCCATAATTAGCAACAATTATTAATTACATTCCTTATGGGGTAAGTTTTCCCTTACAAGATTAGACAAGAGACTTACCTCGTCTTAAAGTCCACTTTTCAATTACCAGGTCGCGTTAAATTCCCAATTCGGCGCCGAAAAATCCGAAGCTATCCAAATATTATACAAAATAATTAATACATGTTAAAAAATTCTAATTTAGGCAATTGAATAAATTACCCTAACCAAAAAAGTAAAATTCCTAAAATTCACCCAGGCCCACGTGCCCGGATTCTGGAATTTATGCATGAAAATGTTACCCATAATCTCAATAACTCAAATATATACTTTCTACCCAATTCCATAACTATTTTCGTGGTTAAAATATCATTTTTACAAAAATCTAGGTTATTTCATCTAAGCCTTTGATTTCTAAGATTTACTAGTTATAATCTACCCATAATCTATGTATTTAACTCAAAGTGTATAGAATTAACTTACCTCCAAGTTGCTAGTTGAAATCCCCCTCTCAAAAACTTCGAAATCGCCTTGGAATGGAGGAAAAATGGGCTCAAAATGACTGAGCCCCGATTTTTAACACATTCTGCCCGACAGTCATTTGCGCACCTGCGCAAAAATTCTCGCACCTGCGCATTCGCAGGTGCGCCCGAGATTCCGCACCTACGATGGCAGGCCTCCCCTTCCCTTTTTGCTTCTGCGCATAAACCTCGCATCTGCGAGAGTCGCACCTGCGGCTGTCCAAGCGCAGGTGCGAACGTACCAGAAGTAGAAGGCTTCAGCTCTTCTTCAAAATTCCAAAAATTGATCCGAGCCTCGTCCGGTTAACACTCGGGGCTCCCGGGGCCCCGCCCGAACATACCAACAGGTTTGTAGTCATAAAACCGACTCGCTCGAACTCACAGAACGTGTAAAATAACATCAAATCTAAGAATCACACTTCAAACCAAATTGATTCAACTTAAAATTTTCAAGTTCTTTAATTTACTTCCAATGCGTCGAAACATACTTAAACTACTCGGAATTACACCAAATTTTACATGTAAGTCTTAAATCACTATACAGAGCTATTCCCAACTCAGAATTCCAAACGGACCTCGATTACTCCAAAACCTATTCCAAACCAATTTTAAAGGACTTTAAACCTTCAAATGGTTGATTTTCACTGTTAAGCGCCAAAACGCTCCCGGGTTATCCAAAACCCGATTCGAACATACGCCAAGTCCGAAATCATCATACAAACCTATTGGAATCGTCAAATCCCGATTCCGAGGTCCTTTTCTCAAAATATTGAACAAAGTCAAACTTGGCCTTTTAAGGCTAACTTAAGGAACCAAGTGTTTCGATTTCAACCCAAACACATCAAAATCCCGAACCAACCATCTCCGCAAGTCATTATTCAGTAAAAACACATTCGGGGAGTTTTATTTAGGGGAACGAGGTTCTAAAAGTCGAAACGATCGGTTGGGTCATTACAGTTAATATGTTTGTGGTGACATAAGTTTGGATGTGTGTGTTGCTTGTAAGGGAATTACTTGAATCCACGCGACATCATAAGATGGGGTAAAGTGCATGAAGCTATTTCGGGTAAATATTTTCAAAACTATTTAAATGTAAGGCTCACGTGGCGGCATAAGAAAAGATTGTGATTGAATTTGAGAAATGTGAATACGAGGCGGTACCTCAGTTGTGCGAGATTGGCCCGCAGAAGCGGAGCCGCATTTGCGGAAGATGGAGCACAGAAGATGGGGCTTGGAGCGTGAGGATCGCAGAAGCAGAAGATATCCGCAGGAGCAGGCGCGCAGGTGCGACCCCTTGCTCACAGATACAGACCAGCCTCCTTAAGTCATTTCCGCACCTGCGAGGGTAATTCCACAGGTGCGGCGTTTCAGGTGCGACCGGTGGTCCGCAGATACGGTAATGCCTGGGCAGAACCCTTTTAAGCGAGGCTTCGAGATGTTTGACCATTTTCTTCATTTTTGAGCTGGGGTTGGCGATTTCTTGAGAGTAGTTTCGAGGGATTTCGTGAGGTAAGTTCCTTGTGCTTATGTCTGATGAATAATCTTGCTTCCCCAATTATTTTTCCACCTAGCTAGTGTGTATTTAAGGTGGAATTTGGGAGTTTGAGGCTAGAAATTTGAAGAGTTTGATTTTGGGATTTGAGTGGTCATTTGAGGTCGGAATTTTATAAATTTGGTATAGTTGGACTCGTGAGTGAATAGGCTTTCAGATTTTGTGATTTTTACCCGATTCTGAGGTGTGGGCCCTGGTCAAAGTTTTAGGACGGATTTCGAAATTTTTGTTTAAGTCTTGATTTCATTAATTAGATTAGTCTATTGTAGTTGTATTTATGATATGTAATTGTTTTTGGCTAGATTTGGGCCATTTGGAGTCAGATAATCAAGGAAAAGGTATTGTTACCGATCAATTGAGTTTGGTTTGCGGTAAGTATCTTGCCTAACTTCGTATGGGGGAACTACCCCTTAGGATTTGAGTCTTTATGCTAATGGTAGTCCGTGTACGCGAGGTGACGAGTACGTGCTCGGACTTATTTGTGGAAAGTTAGCCTTTTAGGGTTTTTAGGTTCTTGTATTTAGTGAATATACAGTTGTTTTGTTATGAATGTGTTTTTTTATTACTGGTTTCACCTCTAACTGCTTTAATTAGAGTTAGTTGCTTCATGATAAACTCTTGTAGTTTATATTGATTCATCTGTGCCTTAACTGAAATTGTTGCCTCTTTTATTGTCATGTTAACTTTCCCCTAACTGCTTATCTTTATTTGAAGTTATAATTATCTCTTCTTCAATTGTTCATCCTTAATTGAGACTATGATTATCTTTCTCCTTCTTATCCTTCTTTGAATTTGTTGTGTCTCTTTAGTATATCCTATATCTTAGTTGACTTGTCCTTATTTGGAAGCATTCGACTTGTGTTAGCTCCCTTGTTGTTGAACTGTACATTGCGTGCCGATGTTACGTATTACTTCCTTTCTTATTGAGCTATTCTTATTATGCCTAGCATTCTCTATTTTGGCCACTCCTTGTGAATTTATTTCCTCCGTTCCCTTGAGTTCTGGAATTTCTGAGTTGAGTTATTTGTCGTACCCTTGTATTAATGTTATTGTTGCTGTTGTACTTGTTGTTCGTGCATATTTACTTTGGGACTATGAGGCGGTACCTCGGGAGATCCCCCTGTCTAGCATATTTACTTTGGGACTACGAGGCGGTACCTCGGAAAATCCCCATGTCTTGCATATTTACTTTTGGGACTACGAGGCGGTACCTCGGGAGATCCCCTATTGAGCATTTACTTTTGGGACTACGAGACGGTATCTTGGGAGTGTCCTTTGTTGACATCTCTTTGTTATGGGGTTGCACGAGGTTTCTGATGTGCTATTGTTACTATTGATATTTGCACATGCGGCGTGACAAGGCGGGATATATATATGTGGGTTGCGCATGCGGCGAGACAAGGTGGGAACATTATTATGCACGTGTGGCGAGACAAGACGGATATTTACTTTACTATTGCACACGTGGCGAAACAAGGTGGGCTATGTCAGGGATTGATTTGTGATGATTTGTGATGGCCTGGGGGCATTCTTGTTGTTGATATTTATGTAGTGGTACACTTACCTGTGTGAGCTTGATCTTGTGAAAGTTGTGAGAAAACATTCTACATACTGTCCGTTCTTTTCCTTATGCTCACTAGATGGTGTGAACTATGTTATGACACTTGCACAAACATACACATAGTTAAGCACTCTTATCGGATAAGAGGTTTTCTTGTTATTGTTGAGTATAAATGCATACCCTTGATTACTTGACTTCTATGTGAGAATGGCTCTATTTGGCACGCGAGTCGTCAGTGCGGTTATGAGGTGTAATGAGGGCACATGATGCCAAGTGTTAGGGTTCAGGTATTGAGACCCGTCAGTTGTGATTTGTCCTAGGTTCAGTACCTCGTGTAGTTTGTTAACTAAAACCTGATGTGAAAGTTGTCGTCGTTGTTGAGTTATTATTTTTTCTTGTTGTATCTGTGATTTCAGATTTAGGTTGTGTTTATGTTCACCCTTATGTGTCACTATTATTGTATTCCGCTGATACTTGTTGTTGTCCTTTCCTATTACAATTACTGTATTGTTAGTCATATCGCGTAGTCTTTATGTAGACATTATACTCTATTATTTCTATACTTATACTTTGTTCAAGTCATTTAGTCCAATAGGTGTCTTGACTGTTCCTCGTCACTACTCCACTAAGGTTAGTCTTGATACTTGCTGGGTACCGCCATGGTGTACTCATACTACAGTTCTGCACATTTTTGTGCAATCCAGGTATTTCGAAGTCAGTAGATGATTAACTAGCTGTGTGGATTGTTGCTGTGGAGACTCAAGGTAAACCCGCTGCTGCGTTTGCAAGCTTCGGAGTCACTTCCCTATGTTGTATTCACACTGTTTTACCTATTTCCAAATAGTTGTATTTAGAAATTTGTAGCAATCTCTGTAGAGCTTATGACTTGTACTACCGATTTTGGGAATTGTAAATTTTATAGAGATTTCTATTTCAAAAGTTGTTAGATGTTATTTATTATTGTTGTTATTCAGTAAATGTTAGGCTTACCTAGTCCCTAGGATTAGGTTCCATCGCGATACTCAACGAAGGAGAAATTGGGCCGTGACAAGTTGGTATCAAAGCTCTAGGTTCATAGGTTCTACGAGTCATAAGCGAGTTTAGTAGAGTCTTATGGATCGGTACTGAAACGTCTGTACTTATCTTCGAGAGGCTATGAAACTATTAGGACAGTTTCACTTCCTTCATTCCTATCGTGCGAGTTCATTGATCTCGAAGTTTGAACTTTTATCATTCCATTCTCTCATAGATGGTGAGGACACGAGCTGTAGTAACTGATGATGTTACCCCCAGAGTAGATGTCGCTAGGGGCAGAGACAGAGTCCGAAGAGGAGCACGCGCCGCAGCTAGAGCATCCACCAAAGCAACAGTTGAGGAGCCGCCAGTAGCTCCTGTTGGGGAACAGGTACTGGAGGCACCTGCTGTTACCCTCGGACTTTAGGAGGTCTTAGCACAGTTCCTGAGCATGTTTGGTACATTGGCTCGGGCGGGGTTGATTCCGGTTGCACCAACTATTCAAAGACCAGGGGAGGAGCTTAGACTCCCGCCGCCCATACTCCAGAGTAGCGAGTTCATGTTGGTCATGTTCCAGGTGTCATGGCGACACAACCTATGGTCCCAGTTCAGCCCGTGGTTAGGGAATCAACATCTGAGGAAGAACAACTTAGAGTTGAGAGATACAAGAAGTACCACCCTCATACCTTCAGTAGATTGGCAACAGTTGATGCCCAGGGTTTTCTGTAGGAGTGTTATCGCATTCTCCGTACTATGGGTATTACGGAGACGAGCAGGGTTGCTTTTACTACGTTCTAGCTCAGGGGAGAGACTTATCAGTGCTGGCGGGCATACGAGTTGGGTAGCCCAGCCGAGTCAGCTTCACTTACATGGGTTCAGTTTTCAGAGATGTTCCTGAGAGAGTTCGTACCTCAGTCCCTTCGAGATACATGGTGCGCTGAGTATGAGCAACTTCATCAGGGCACTATGTTAGTGTCATAGTATGCCGTTAGATTCAGTGATTAGGCTAGACATGCACCTCCTTTGGTCACTACAGTTAGAGAGCGTGTCTGTAGATTCATTGAGGGGCTCAGGCATGATATTCGGTTCAACATGGCTCTAGAGTTAGAGTCTGATGTTTCATTTTAGCAGGTAGTAGGGATCGCTCGCCGAGAAGAGGGCATATGGGATCAGGAGAGAGGAGACATACGAGGTTAGGAGAGAGAGGAAAAGGAGGCGAGGAGGCCTCGTAGACCGAAGAGATCAATTGGTCCTTATTTTGGAGGTAGGGTACGACATGGTAGAGTTTTTGTGGGCCAGCCAGTTCAGTTTGCACTTCAGGCTTCGCGTAGTGTTTCAGGTGCTCATGGGTCTCAAAGTACCCGTACCGCACTGTTCCCACAACCACGTTAGCAGAGAGGTTTCTTCGAGTGTGTAGATACCATCCACGTGGTGAGAGATTGTCCTAGACTTCGGACAAGTGTGTCACATCGGAGTATTCAGGCGAGTAGAGAGAGCCTAAGAGGGGAAGGCTAGACCTGTTGATGTATTTCATATAGTAGTCTTGAGGCCACTGCGCCAGATGATGTCATACATGTATGCTTTTGATTTGTTACAGAGGGGAACCATTCGTATTTTGATTCGGTTCTGCTTATCGGGGCGAGTTTCCCTATTTGCTGTCCCACCTATGGGTGAGTTCATGACCTAGTATTATGTTTATGTGTTTGCCCATGTTGGGATATTCTATGAGTGATAGTCGTGTCTATCATTGTTTTAATTCATTATTGAAAGTTACGAGACTAGAAGTGAATTCATGTTGTTTATTATGGCAGGTTTGATGTGATTCCTGAGTAATTTGGTTACGATTTGTGATTTGATACTCTACCAGGGTGAGAGTTTAGTAAGTGTTGTGACTTTATTGGCATAATTGAGTTAGTGGAAGATTTCAATTGGTATGATGTGTATTCGACTTGTGATTCAGAGTTGAGGGTGAGACCCTCGCGATTCCATGTGATTTGATATGTTTAGCCGGGTTGTGTGCCACAATGTAAGTTATATCAGGATGAAATCCTTGTGATTTATTCATATACTTTAATTTTTCCTTTTAAATTGATTTGTAGGATGCTACTCATAGAGAGCTGTGCCTGTCGGGCATTGTTTGATATTTATCTTATATGTTTCTCTTTACACATTTAGTCAATTTTCATTTTGTGCTTCTTGAGTTTTAGCTTGCGGGGTGTGTTCCCGGTGGTGTTAGTTGTGACTTGTTGATCCGGGTGTATAGTTATGAGGTCTTCGTGTTACTTGCATCATTGTCAGTGTTATGGAGGTTTGAAACGGGTTGCTAATGGATATGAGGCTAATTGCCGGTGCTGGTTTTGATTACGGGAAACTATTGTGATAATAACTGTTATTATGGGCCTATATGTGGTGTGTCACGTTGTGTGGTTGTACCTTGTGGGTGTAGGCATGATTTGCCGAAGCTAGTTGGACTGATACCAGGTATGGATTTAGAAACGGGTCTTTTGTAGATGAATGAAAGGTGAGAATTCTGACTTTAAGGATTATCGGTGCTGGTAGAAAGGATAAATTACAGTTGAGATGGTGTCGTCAGGCTTATGTGGATTGGGGTGACGTGGGGTCACCCGCGTGTGTATGTTGGAGATGTTCTTTCAGTGATTTGAAGAATTCGAGGCAATTCTTGACACGTTCGAGGATGAATGTTTGTTTAAGAGGGGGAAGGATGTAACGACCCGGCTGGCCGTTTTGAGAATTTAACTCTTGTTCGGCAGCATAAGGCCCTGAGCAGCTTCGTATTATGTGTATTGACTTGCGTGCGTGGTTGAATTCATTTTCCGGATGATTCAGAGTGATTTGGGATACTTAGTCCCTAAAGCGAAAGCTTCAGCCTTAGGATTTTGACCATAGTCGAATTTGTATGAAGACGACTCCAGAATAGAGTTTCGTCGGTTCTGTTAGCTCCGTTGGGTGATTTTGGACATAGGAGCGTGTCCGAACTGTGAATTTGAAGTTTGTAGTTGATTTAGGCTTGAAATGATGAAAGTCGATTATTTGGAGATTTTGACCGGAAGTGGACTATTTGGTATCGGGGTCGGATTCCGATTCCGGAAGTTGGAGTAGGTCCGTAATGTTGAATATGACTTGCCTTCTAAATTTGACATCATTCCGGGTTGATTTGATTAGTTTCGACATTAGTTGTAGAAATTTGAAGTTTCAAGTTCATTAAGTTTGAATTGGAGGGTGATTCGTGTTTTTAGCATTGTTTGATGTGATTTGAGGGCTCGCCTAAGTCTGCATGGTGATTTAGGACTAGTTGGTATGTTTGGTTGAGGTCCCGGGGGCCTCGGGTGTGTTTCGGATGCTTAACGGATTGAGATTTGGACTTGTATAGTTGCTGAAGCTTTTAAGATTCTCGTGTAATCACACCAGCGGTGGGGTGGCTGTAGGTGCGGACTCGAACATGCGGAAAGAGAAGCACAGGTGTGGTTTGGTCAAGCTTGGTCGGTGGGCGCATGTGCGAGATTGGCCCGCAGAAGTGGAGCCGCATCTGCGGAAGATGGAGCGCAGAAGATGGGGCTTGGAGCGTGAGGATCGCAGAAGCAGAAGATATCCGCAGGAGCGGGCGCGCAGGTGCGACCCCTTGCTCATAGATACGGACCAGCCTCCTTAAGTCATTTCTGCACCTACGAGGGTAATTCCACAGGTGCGGCGTTGAAGGTGCGACTGGTGGTCCGCAGATGCGGTAATGCCTGGGCAGAACCCTTTTAAGCAAGGCTTCGAGATTTTTGGCCATTTTCTTCATTTTTGAGCTCGGGTTGGAGATTTCTTGATATTATTTTCGAGGGATTTCGTGAGGTAAGTTCCTTGTGCTTATTTTTTATCAATATTCTTGCTTCCCCAATTATATTTCCACCTAGCTAGTGTGTTATTAAGGTGGAATTTGGGAGTTTGAGGCTAGGGATTTGAAGAGTTTGATTTTGGGGTTTGAGTGGTCATTTGAGGTCGGATTTTAATAAATTTGGTATAGTTGGACTCGTGAGTGAACGGGCTTTCAGATTTTGTAAGTTTTGCCCGATTTTGAGACGTGGGCCCGGGTCAATTTGTTAGGACAGATTTTGAAATTTTTGTTAAAGTCTTGGTTTCATTAATTAGATTAGTATGTTATAGTTGTATTATGATATATAATTGCTTTTGGCTAGATTTGGGCCATTCAGAGTCGAATAATCGAGGAAAAGGCATTGTTACTGATTGGTTGAGCTTGGTTCGAGGTAAGTATCTTGCCTAACTTTGTCTCGGGGAACTACCCCTTAGGATTTGAGTCTCTATGCTAATTGTAGTCCGTGTATGCGAGATGACGAGTACGTGCTCGAACTTATTTGAGGAAAGTTGGCCTTTTAGTGTTCTTAGGTTCTTGTATTTACTGAATATGCAGTTGTTTTATTATGAATATATTTCTTATTTACTGGTTTTACCTCTACCTGGTTTAATTAGAGTTAACTGCTTCATGATCCACTCTTGTTGTTTATATTGATTCATTTGTACCTTAACTGAAATTGTTGTCTCTTATATTATCATGTTATCTTTCCCATAACTTCTTATCTTTATTTGAAGTTATAATTATCTCTTCAGCAATTGTTCATCCTTAATTGAGACTATGATTATCTTTCTACTGCTTATCATTAATTGAATTTGTTGTGTCTCTTTCCTAATTGCCCGACCTTAAAAGAAGTTTAGATATCCAATATCTTAGTTGACTTATCCTTATTTGGAATCATTCGACTTGTGTTAGCTCCCTTGTTGTTGAACTGTACATTGCGGGCCGTTGTTATATATTACTTCTTTTCTTATTGAGCTGTTCTTATTATGACTAGCATTCTCTATTGTGGCCACTCCTTGTGAATTTATTTCCTCCGTTCCCTTGAGTTCTGTAATTTCTGAGTTGATTTATTTGTCGTATCCTTGTATTAGTGTTATTGTTGTTGCTGTACTTGTTGTTCATGTACATTTACTTTGGGACTATAAGGTGGTACCTCGGGAGATCCCCCTGTCTAGCATATTTACTTTGGGACTACGAGGCGGTACCTCGGGAGATCCCCCTGTCTTGCATATTTACTTTTGGGATTAAGAGGCGGTACCTCGGGAGATCCCCTATTGAGCATTTATTTTTGGGACTACGAGACGGTATCTCGGGAGTGCCCTTTGTTGACATCTCTTTGTTATGGGGTTGCGCGAGATTTCTAACGTGCTATTGTTACTATTGATATTTGCACATGCGGCGTGACAAGGCAGGATATATATATGTGGGTTGTGCATGCGGCGAGACAAGGTGGGAACATTATTATGCACGTGTGGCGAGACTAGACGGGCATTTACTTTACTATTGCACACGTGGCGAGACTAGACGGGCATTTACTTTACTATTGCACACGTGGCGAGACAAGGTGGGCTATGTCAGGGATTGATTTGTGATGGCCTGGGGGCATTCTTGTTGTTGATATTTGTGTAGTGGTACACTTACCTGTGTGAGCTTTATCTTGTGAAAGTTGTGAGAAAACATTCTACATGCTGTCCGTTCTTTTCCTTATGCTCACTAGCTGGTGTGAACTATGTTAGGACACTTGCACAAACATACACATAGTTAAGCACTCTTATCGGATAAGAGGTTTTCTTGTTATTGTTGAGTATAAATGCACACCCTTGCTTACTTGCCTTCTATGTGAGAATGGATCTATTTGGCACGCTAGTCGTCAGTGCGGTTATGAGGTGTAATGAGGGCACATGATGCCAAGTTTTAGGGTTCAGGTATTGAGACCCGTGAGTTGTGATTTGTCTGAGGTTTGGTGTCTCGTGGAGTTTGTTGACTAAAACCTGATGTGAAAGCGGTCGTCGTCATTGAGTTATTATTGGTTCTTGTTGTATCTGTGATTTCGGATTTAGGTTGTGTTTATGTTCACCCTTATGTGTCATTATTATGGTATTCCGCTGATACTTGTTATTGTCCTTTCCTATTACAATTACTGTATTGTTAGTCATATCGCATAGTCTTTATGTAGATATTATACTATGTTGTTTCTATACTTATACTTTGTTCAGATCATTTAGTCCAATAGGTGTCTTGACTTTTCCTCGTCACTACTCCACTGAGGTTAGTCTTGATACTTGTTGGGTACTGCCATGGTGTACTTATACTACACTTCTGCACATTTTTGTGCAGATCCAGGTATTTCGAAGTCAGTTGATCATTAGCTAGCTGTGCGGATTGTTGTTGTGGAGAAACAAGGTAAACCTGTTGCTGCGTTCGCAGGCTTCAGAGTCACCTTCCTATTTTGTATTCACACTATTTTACCTATTTCTAAACAGTTGTATTTAGAAATTTGTAGCAATCTCTGTAGAACTTATGACTTGTACTACCAGTTTTGGGAATTGTTAATTTTATAGAGATTTCTATTTCGAAAGTTGTTAGATGTTATTTATTATTGTTGTTATTCAGTTAATGTTAGGCTTAACTAGTCTCTAAGACTAGGTGCCATCGCGATACCCAACGGAGGGGAAATTGAGTCGTGACAATTGTGAGCTTAGCAGGGGGCTCAGGTATCGCATTTGCGATACGTGGCTCACATTTACGAAGTAGCTTAGGTAGAGGGATAGTTCGCATTTGCGACAAAATAGTCGCATTTGCGATGGAGACAAGCTTCGCAAATGTGAAGCCAGTGTCGCAATTGCGACCTCCTCAAAGGACTGACAATGGCCGCATTTGCGAAGAATATTTCGCAATTGTGACGTCTGCAGCTCATCAAAAGGATTGGGAGACGGGATTTTTCAACATATACTCTCAATTTAGAACCATGGACTCGATAAGAGGAGATTAGGAGAGGGGATTTTCATCTACAAACTTTGGGTAAGTGATTATAATATATTTCCAACTATATTTCATCAATATATCTTAGATTTTTAACATCCAAATCATGCGAATCAAAGTGAAAATTTATGAAACTTTGTCAAGTTTTTGGAAAATAAGAATTTGAATTTTGAGAGTTGATTTGGACTCGGATTTTGAAACTAATCATATATATAGACTCGTGGGTTTATGGGTAGTCGTAATCTACCTTTGGACCCGGGTTTTGACCGGACGGGCCCCAGTTTGACTTTTGTTGACTCTTTGGAAAAAGTGTAAAGATCATAGCTTTATCTATTATAATTCTTTTCCCTTATGTTTTTTTGATGATATTAAGTCAAATTTGGTTAGATTTGAGCCGTGTGGAGGCGAATGTTAGGGAAAAAGCTATTTTCGAGGGTTGGTTGGCCTAGTTGAGGTAAGTATCTAACCTAACTTTGTGTAGGTGAACTACCCCTTTGGATTTGGATTGATTGTGTCATTTGTGCTATGTGAATGTTGTGTACGCAAGGTGACGAGTGGGGTACACGGGTTATATGTTGTATTTGAACGGTTTAGGCTACTTAGACTCTTTCCATACTTTAATTGAATTGTCATATCATGTTCTAAATCCTCATAGTCAATCTACCTTTACTTGTATTTTTCTATCCTTACATGCCTTAAATGACTTTGTTAATACTTATTCTATATCTTACTTGATATTTTTCTCTTATGATTTACTTGAACTTGTTGCCTCTGTCATTGTTACACGTTATCTCTTCCATTGTTGATTACCATTATTTGAAGTCATCGTTACATGTTGTCACTTCCATTGTTGATTTATCATTATTTGAAGTTATTATTACATGTTATATCTCTCATTGTTGATTATCATTATTTGAAGTCATTGTTGCATGTTATCTCTTTTATTGTTGATTATCATTATTTGAAGTCATTGTTGCATGTTATCTCTTTTATTGTTGATTATCATTATTTGAAGTCATTGTTACATATTATTTCTTTCACCATTGATTATCCTTATTTGAAGTCATCGGTATATCTTATCTCTTCCATTATGAGTTATTCTTATTTAGTAGCGTGGTTACACATTATGTTTCTCATTGTTGAGTTTTTGGTGTTGAAGTTGTTAAAGCTGTTATCACATTGAGGCGAAGTGTCAATTTTTGAGATATCTCTCTTATTGAGAAATTTATATTTATTGTTATTGTTGATATTCTTGTGCACATTGCGTTGAGCCATGTGCTATTGTTGTAAAAGCATTGCTATTGTTGATAATTAGCAAGTTGTGACATATGGGCACTTGTGGTGTGAGTTATTATTTTGATGTTATATTGATGCGCATGTGACGGTGTAAGGATAGGGGTTAATGTGCATGCAGTGGCATAAGATGGGACTTTTGTGTGTGTTGCTTGTAAGGAAATTACTTGAAGCCACGCGGCGTCATAAGGTGGGCTAAAGTGCATGTAGCTATTTCGGAAAGATATTTTCAAAATTATTTAAATGTAAGGCTCATGTGGCAGCATAAGAAAAGATTATGATTGAAATTGAGAAATGTGAATACGAGGCGGTACTTCAGTTGTGATTCTTGTTGTATACGAGGTGGTCGAGGGAGAAAACCAACATCACTCACCTAAGAGCATTTGGGTGAAAATATTTTGTGCATAATAATGGTAAATGAGCTCTAGGTAAGTATGATGACATAAGTGATGAGGGAATTTTCTTGGGTTACTCTACACATAGTAAGGCCTATAAAGTTTTCAATAAAAGAACTATGTGTGTAAAACAAAATATTCATGTTATCTTTGATGAATCTAACAATTTGGCTGAGAAAGGTATGTAGGATGAAGACTACGACATATGACTCACTGGTGATAGAGTTCCTAAGGAATTCGAACCTCAATATGAAGATGGATCCGGAGACTACAAGGAAATTGACAGTGACCGTGAGGAACAAGAAGAAGAGAAAACTACTCTGACTGCTAACCAGACTGATGAAGCCATACTTACTGAACCTATTCCTTTGGGTTTCCCCTTCGGTGAATCTTCTCTGAGTATACATATCAGGCCATGGAAATATCAAAGTTCACATCCTCTTGAGAAAATCATGTCTAATCCAAATGCAGGAGTGCAAACCAAGTCATCTCTGAGAAATATATGTGCGCTCATAGCATTTCTCTCACAAGTTGAACCTAAGACCATCAAGGAAGCTCTAAAGGATCCAAATTCGATTATAGCCATTCAATATGAGCCAAATCTATTTGAAAGAAGTAAGGTCTACCACTTGGTACAAAGACCCAAGAATAGAACTGTCATAGGTACCAGATGGGTATTCAGAAACAAGCTGGATGAACAACGAAATATAACATGGAACAAGGCCAGACTGGTGGTTCAGGTATACAATCAAGAAGAGGGCATTGCACCTGTATCTAGAATGGAAGCTATAAGAATCTTGATAGCCTTTGCTGCACACATGGAGTTCACCTTGTATCAGATGGATGCAAAAAGTGCCTTATTGAGTGGTTATCTGAAAGAAGAAGTGTTTGTCAAACAACCTCCTGGGTTTGAAAGTGAAGAATTTCCTGACTATGTGTTCAAGTTAGATAAAGCTATATATGGACTGAAACAGGCTCCAAGATCTTGGTATGAAAGACTGTTAAAATTCCTTTTAACCAATAACTTTGTAAGTGGAAAGGTGGACAACACTCTGTTTCTAAGGAGCAAAGGCAAAAATATTCTGATTGTGCAAGTGTATGTGGATGACATTATCTCTGGGGCTACTAATGAAGTCAATGTGCAAGGAATTTGCAGAGATGATGGGAAATGAATTTGAAATGAGCATGATGGGTGTACTGAACTTCTTCCTGGGGTTGCAAAGCAAGAAAACACCTACTAGAACCATGATACATCAGCAGAAATACACCAAGGAACTGATGAAGAAATTCAACATGCACTTACTAAGTCCATTGACACTCCCATTGCCATTGCAACAAAACTAGACCTTGATGAAGAAGGGAAAAGTGTTGAACATAAACTATATATAGGAATGATTTGGTCCCTGTTGTACGTCATAGCAAGAAGGCCTGACATTGTATTTAGTGTAGGATTGTGTGCAAGATTTCAAGCAAATCCCAAGAAATCTCACATGAAGGCTGTCAAGAGAATACTAAGATATCTCAGGGGGGCCGCTGACCTATGCCTATGGTATCCCAGAGGGTATAGCTTTGATCTAGTTGGTTATGCTGATGTTGACTATACAGGTTTTCTTGTTGACAAGGAAAGCACTTCAGGAACAGCTCATTTTCTAGGTTCTTGTCTGGTGTCTTGGG
This sequence comes from Nicotiana otophora, assembly GCA_000715115.1. Classification (NCBI taxonomy): domain Eukaryota; kingdom Viridiplantae; phylum Streptophyta; class Magnoliopsida; order Solanales; family Solanaceae; genus Nicotiana; species Nicotiana otophora. The sequence continues at coordinate 37,452 of AWOL01S0018889.1, read as the reverse complement.
GAACACAGAAGCAAAACTCAGTGGCCTTATCCATAACTGAGGTTGAATATTTGGCAGCAACATCTTTCTGTGCTCAGTTTCTATGGATAAAACAACATCTAAGGAACTATGGTATTTTTGTTGATTGTGTTCCCATTTTCTGTGATAACACTAGTGCTATATTGCTAAACATTCATGTAAGCACAAGAGAACCAAGTACATTGACATTAGACACCACTTTCTCAGAGACAATGTTGAAAAGGGGAATATGTCAATTAACTTTTATAAAACTAAAGATCAAATTGCAAATATTTTTACTAAAGCTCTGAGTAGGGATTACTTTGAAAGGAACAAACTAGAACTAGGTCTAATCAATACTTCCAACTAGTTGAACCCCAATGATTGGCTAGAAGACGTATAATTAGATGTAGATAGTCAAGTAAAATGTGTTTGATTCAGACTCGTGCTTGTATTAAGCATACACACCTGCTTAGAAAATCTGGTTGATAACTATGTTGCATGATACTAATATGAAGTATTGAAGCTTTATTGCAGAAACAATTAAGGATTTACTAAGGAGTTGGTTCTTCGACTCAAGTACGTGCCATCTTGTCATAATTCATTGGGACTTAATATCCTAAATTATTTCTATGCTCAAATTTCTAATCCTGTTAGCATCGCTTATAGTTTTCTTCTAGTCAAAGATAAGGGGGAATCCTAGAGAAATTAGAGTTTAATTACTCCTGAAGTCCTAACAGTCAAATTAACCATTATAAGAGTCCCGTTAGAACTCAAATTCGGTCACCCTCTATTTTCCTGTCAAAACAGGAGTAGCGTCTTTAAAACCCCTTATGATCAGTTTATCAGACCTTCCAGTTTCTCTCAAACCCTAAGCAAGCATCAAGAAACAATATCATGAACCAATCTTCTCTTCTCCCTTCATCGATTATCTTCTCTGATCACCATGCCTAAATCCACCCAAACCCCGTCTAAAGCCAAATCATCATCCAAGACTGCAACAAAATCCAAGAACATGAAGCCCAAATCAAAGAAATGTATCAAACCATCTAGTGAACCCACACCAAAACCTGCTTCTTGTCCATCAATATCCTCTATTGTACCTACACCATCATCCTCTATTCCTGCTGATCTCACCATCCCCACCTCGACAATAATAGTAAAGAAGAGGGTAATTCTGAGAATAATGGTGGGGATCAAGAAAAGGTAAGTGAGAGTGAATGAGTGGATGAAGAAAGTGAGGAAGAAAATGAGAATATAACTGAGGAATCTGAAGGCTCTATGACCATTGGGAACACTGTCATGGCCCCTTCAGAAAACGCAAGTGGAGAGAAAAGGACTAAAGAATCTGGCCCTTGTTAACTCTTTTCACTAGATATTAGGAGGTTAGCAGTGATGAAGATGACTTGCTCTTGTCTAAGGTAGGGAAGAAACCCAGAAAACCTCCTGTGAAAGCAACAAAGTCTGCAGTCCCAACAAGGAAAGAAGTGGCTCCTCCTTCCAAGACTCCTCTTAAAAGGAGTAAAAGAAAGGATGCTGATGAACTAATCATTAAGCAGTCTAGAAGTGCCAAAAGAGAAAGGTTACCAAAGCTTCAAAAACTGCTATCCCATCTGCAAGGACCAGTAGAGGAAAAAAGAGAAAGAATGTGACAGTTGTGGTTGATAAACTCACAGAGTTCAGGAACAAAAAAGTGCTTAATGGGAAGATTCTTGCAAACACTGATGAAAAGGGGATGGCTAAACTGGTTGAAAAACTTGATCTACATGGATGGAAACACATGTTTGTCAAAGCTTTCCCCCTGTATGTGTTCTTACTATGGTGGAGTTCTATGTAGACTTCTAATTTGATGGAAAGGTAGTCAATTGTAATGTAAGTGGGTTTGAAATGGAGTTTGACGCTGAGGAGCTAGGGATGCTTATGAATATTTCTTCTTTAGGATTTGACAATTACTTGAAGAAAAAGTGGCCAGCCATAGAAAATGATGTTGACACTAGAATTTTGGTCACAAGATAGTTCTCCCAAAAGTTTTAACTGGATTCTCCCCAGAAGGTGTACAAGACCGATATGACTCCATTTCACATGTTGTTGTTTCATTTTGTCAATTCATTCATCTTCAGAGGTCCGAGAAAAGGCATGAACATACCCTGTTGGACATGGCTGTAATGGAACTACTTGATACTGCTAGACCTATCAATCTCCCTAGCTTGATGATTTAGCATATGGCAAGAGCTACAAACACTTCCAAGCCTAAGTATGCTATGCCTTATGGCTTCATGTTGACTGATATGTTTGACAAGTTCAACATTTCCTTGTCTATGAGGAGATCAAGTCTACAGGATCAACAGGATCTGTTATTCTACGTGGAATCAGCAAGACAAGAGAGCTCAATAAGAGGTTGGAGTTAGCTATTGAAGAGAATTCCAAGCTTCGTGAAGACAATGATGAGTTAAGAAAAGAAACCAGGCAACTTAGGGAAGAGCTGAGAAGAGATAGGGAAGCTCATGCCCAACAAATTTCCACTATTGTGAAACCATTAACCCCCTCTTCCTCTCACCCATGAACCTGTTCCTTCCCAGTGTCCTTAGATTTTGTTGTGATCCCAGTGATGCTTTATTCTTTTTTCTCTTCTGTTTTAGTCTGAGTAGCTTGGAGTATGCTTAGTTTATTTTGTTCTAATGGTTGAAAACAAGGCCCTGGGATTCTTTTGGAACTACTAAATGACTTCTCTTGTATTGTTTTAGTGCTTCGTACAATATTGGATATTTGTATGTTTTAGGTCCAAATTAAGGCTCAAGACTCGTCGGATGGTGCAGGAAGTGATTTATCAGGTGATGGTATACTCTGAAGTACAAGTTTGTGTACAGTAGTGTATCTGTATGTGTTTTACCTTATAAAATAATTTTATTTTAACTCTCGAACATGGAGCCATAGGTTGGATGATGATACTTCATATGTTAGACCCTACGGTGTAAGAGGTAAAGAATTTGACTGCAGAATTGGCATAGAATTGGTCACTATAGTTTTGGATAGAAAGATCCTAAGGGCAATACACCTAGGAGTTAGAAACGTTTGATATTACCAGAGATATATTTTTTGTACGACTCATGAATATGACTAAGAAGACATGATGTACGAAATGAGAACCAAGTATATCCGATATTTAATTTCAGGGGATGATTTTAAGATGTTCAGATTTATTCAAAGCAGAACAAGAAAGTACCACATTAGTAAGTTACTATAAGAAGCAGTTATTATCGTAAGATAAAAGATATGACAGTTGCCCCTTAGGTTATGTGACTACGTGTTTACCCCAAAGGTTTATAGTCTGATATGAATTTGAAGTACATAGAAGGTTCTAAAGATGATTCTAAGTTAATTTCAATTCACCAACACCTTATTAGCATGGGTAAATCCTTCAAATCATTTTATGTTCGATCGGGACACCATTGTTGAGAAAAGAAATCGTAAAACTCGAATTCAAGAGGATTGAACGTCAAAAAGGTAATGCTTCTACTCCCAAATCATTTATAACTATGAATTGATGAATATTGAGAGAATTAAATGGGTTTGATAAAGAGAAACATATGAACTATGCTAGGGTTTTGGGTTGTTGACTTATGATTGTTGTAAGCATTTGTGTGATGCGAAATGATGTTAGTTACATCTATTTGGCATTATAGAATCACCTAGAAGTAGTAGAATGAGAACTTTGTGAAGAAAAGACCAATTACTAAGGGCTATGAGGCTTTACGCCCATAAGGTGTTTGATAAAATGCCTAAGTTACTAAAACATGAGAATTAGTGATAATATTGGTTCCTCTTGATATATATTGACATAGATTATCGTTGAAAGAGGCGACGAACATTGAGATACGCTTAAAAGGACCATAATCAAGGTATGTGAGGCTAACTCTCTATGTTTGGGAATGTTAGTGATTTTCTCTATACTACATTTTATTTACGACGTTACTAATTACCTCAGAAATATAGTTAAGCATAGTTCCTTGAATAGTTGCAGAACTTCTATTCTCTAGCTTCATAGCTCGTTCATGACTTTCATTTTGCATTTTGTGAGCTTAGTGCATAATCAATATAGACTCGGGTTTGATGCCCATGCGTCTCAGTCTAGATTACTCAGCATGTCATAAATAATTGAAGTTTCAGTGTTCATAATCAGTTCAAGAATATATGTCTCTGTCTAGTCCTATTCAGTATTCAAGTATCGTGTAACTCAATATGATTCAGTATTTCAGTATCACATATTGCAGTTTGATTTTCAGTTCCTGAATTTAAATCCCTGAATGTTGAACACATGTATTTGGGCCTGAGGTCGTAGTTTATGCTTTATGCATGTTTGGTCCTGCGGCCATAGTTTATGCTTTATGCATGTTTGGGCCTAAGGTCGTAGTTATGTATACGTATACTTGGGCCTGAGGCCGTAGCTTGTTCACATATATATTGGGCCCGAGGCTGTAGTTTATTCAGATAAGCAGGTGATTCATCATTCAGAAGAGGGAGTACTCATATCCTTACTTCTCAATTATCAGTTATCATTTCATGTTTAAGTTTCAGCATTTATCAGTTATCAGTTATCATTTCAGTTTTCTATTATCAGTTCTCAGTTATCAGCTTAGTTTCAGTTCTAGCACTTACAGTTCTTTTTTCAGTTATTTTACATACCTGTGCAATTCAAATGTACTGACGTCCATTTTTGCTTGGGGCCTGCATCTCAAAATTGCAGGTAATTATTTATAGGTTGACGATTTAGAGCGCTAGGATTCTCGTACCAGCTATTGGGTGAGCCTTAGTTCTTTCGGGGCTTTATCAGTATTTTACAATCTTTCAGTATTTACAAACAGTCAGTGTTTTCAGTACTTCATTAGAGGATTCATAGACTAGAGTAACGATTATATAGAGTCACGGGCTTTTCATGTTAAGCAATATTGCTACCTATATATTTCAAACTTATATTAGTGCTTTCGCACTTGATTTCCATCATTCAAACTTTCAGTATATCAGCATGTGTTGGTTTATCTTCCGCATTCAGTATGTTATGATATCACATGTTGATTCAGTCAGCCATTTGGTTCGCTCGGTCATAAGTAGTCAGGCACCGGGTGTCATATTACGTCCATGCCCAGGTTTGAGGCATGACAAAGCTTGGTATTATAGCAATAGGTTCAAGTGTCCTAGGGAGTCTATGAAGTCGTGTCTTGTGGAGTTTTCTTTATATGTTCATGTCGACCACGCATATAAATGGTTAACTACCAAGACATTCAGGATTGTCTCATTGCTTTATACTATATATCGTGCCATAAAGCTTAGAGCAATAGGTAACCTTCTCTTCTTCTCGAATTCCAGATGTATCAAATGCCTAAATGACGGGCAGGAAAAACCCAAGGTCCTAGAGGATATGATCGCCTATTGGGGTATAATTATGGAGTACAGGTTGGTAACAAATGAGACTTGAGGGGATGTTGAAAGTGGATACAATCGATATTAGTACATATTAGAGCATAACCGTATTAGAAAGTATGAAAGCATTTATGATGTTTTATGGTTACAGTTTACCTCATTTACCAGTTATACAGTGTTTCAGTTAGCAGGTTTATTGTTATTCAGTATGCTAGTTATCAGTTATTCAGCTACCAGATCTCCAATTTTCAGTGTATCCAAATTTTGGTGACTTTTGAGTACATAGTGATGCCTATGGGTGATAAAAGAAAAAGTAAGTAACAATGATTATAGGAAAATATTCGCATGTTTTAGGTCCAAATTAAGACTCAAGACTCGTCGGATGGTGCAGAAAGCGATTTATCAGGTGATGGTATACTCTGAAGTACAAGTTTGTGTACAGTAGTGTATCCGTATGTGTTTTACCTCATAAAATAATTTTATTTTAACTCTCGAAAATGGAGCCATAGGTTGGATGATGATACTTTATATGTTAGACCCTACGGTGTAATAGGTAAAGAATTTGACTGTAGAATTGGCATAGAATTGGTCACTATAGTTTTGGATAGAAAGAGCCTAAGGGCAATATACCTAGGAGTTAGAAACGTTTGATATTACCAGAGATGTATTTTTTGTACGACTCATGAATATGACTAAGAATACATGATATACGAAATGAGAACCAAGTGCATCCGATATTTAATTTCAGGGGATGATTTTAAGTTGTTCAGATTTATTCAAAGTAGAACAAGAAAGTACCACATTAGTAAGTTACTATAAGAAGCATATATTATTGTAAGATAAAAGATATGACAGTTGCCCCTTAGGTTATGTGACTACGTGTTTACCCCGAAGGTTTATAGTCTGATATGAATTTGAAGTGTATAGAAAGTTTTGGGTTAGATATTCATTTAATACAAATGAAATTTCCCTAAGCGTGATCCATGTACATAGTACAAAAGAAAGATAGTATGAGGCCGCAGAATAGGTTCGGATGATGAGAGAAGTTAGAAATAACCTTATGCTTCACTTTAGTTATTCAAATAAGAACAAGAAAATATGATGCTAGAAGGTGGTTAGTAAAACAATAGTAAGTTTTAGAAGATACATTGAATTTGCAATTTCAGCTGAGCTAGCAGAGGTACGATTTGATTTACTTAGTTAGGTTAACACTAATCAATGGGTAACTGTTTGAAATAAAGAATGCTTGAACCCAAAGATTTTAAGTTAAATATGAAGTACGATGACAATGGAAGAAGAAAAAAATCAGCTCGATAGTAAGAGAGCAAGCTACAGAAGAATAACCTTTAAGAGTTATCGAAAATGGGTTTTCCCAAGATTGGCAGTGTGAACAAAGTTAAATCATTAAGATTGTGTATGATTGTTGTGAACACATTAGCTTTCTGTTTATGTAAGTAATTTGTTTTTCTAGCGAGAAAGATTGCTCAAAAGTAAGTCAGAAGATGATTCGTCGTTGATGTAAAGTGCAAAGAATTGCAGAAGATGAGGAAAATTGTTCGGATCCCAACAAAAGAGAAGAAACTGCTAGTACATGACCTTAACCATTGGTCTAAGGGGATATGTGAAAATTGGTAAGTCCAGTTAGAGATTTGAAACCCGCATAGTCAGAAGATGGAAGGCTATAATTTCATGTTCTAGTCGCTTATTGCACTCTAATTTACTGCACTCTACTCGTTTTTAGCTTTAATTGTGTGCTTTATGCCCTGTAGGAGTGATTTCGAGCTATGTAGATGTTATGGAATAACTTTGAGTGATTTGGAGCTTTGAAGTCTAAGTAAAAGCCCAAGGGATTAACCCGAGATCGTGTTCGAGGGTCGAGGACCAAGTCTGGATATCAAAAAGCGAAGTTTGGTCTGTACTATGAGAAATCTGCACTGTCGCGGTGGGTGGGGCAGCGGGTGGGGCACCGCGCTAGTGCAAATTTCTGTTATTTGTCAGAAATCAACTCTCTAGATTTCTCCACTAATGCCCCGCATGGCACATCGCCCCATGCGGCACGCCTATGTAAATTTTACAGAGTGAAAATCCAATTTCGGCTTGGAGAAGGTGATTTCGTCTAGGCCCGGCCCTACTTGGTATAAATACATGGAAAAATATTATTTCTTAGACTTTTGACACATATTCGACCTAAGGAGTCTAAGGAGGAGTGGGAAGAACACGAGCACATGGATTTTATCATTCCTTCCTCACTCAAGACACGAGTTTGGATTAAATTTATGTTTTTCTCTACTTTAACTTTATTTGTGATGAACTGCTTCATATCTATGGAGTAGTTCTCTTTAGGATTTGATGGATTTGGTGTATTGATGGTTGTTTGTGGATTATAACTCTAGTTTTATGTATTGAAGCATTTTTGGATAATTTAATCGTTTCATCTATATTCACCTGTTCATGTGATCGAGAGAGGCATAACTAGTGATATCTTTGCATTATATTATTTGTTGAGTTCATTAATTCTTCTTAGTAATAAAAAGAGGCTAGTTGACTCATTTATAAAATCTAGTTAGGAGGATAATCGAAAGAGGTTCTCATAAACACCAATCCACTACGCATTCTTGTGTATCTTCACATGCTTAAATTGGTTCATCTTGTGAGGTTAAGACTTAATCGAGAAAGGAGTTTTGCCTAATGTTTGAACTAATAATTGAGTGAATTCGAGAGACTCACTTGAACATTAGAAATGAATTATCCAGAGTTATATCCCAAATAATTATCTTGCACCTATCCTATCAACCTCTATTTTCTTCCATTGATAACTTCCTTTCTTACTTTTGTTGTGATTGTCATTAGTCAATAGCTTTAGATTCTTAGTTAATTATAGTTAGAAATCATAAAAATCTTAATTGTTGATTATCTTGGATATCAACCAAGCTAGAAACTACAAGAATACAGTTTAAATCCATTCCATGTGGATACAATATTATACTATACTATCTTTGATTAGCGAGCATAATTTAAGTGTGTGTTTCGAGCTCGTCAAATTTTAGCGTCGTTACCGTGGATTGGCAATCAATAATGTTTGAAATAGTTTGTAGTGCTAATGTAGGAATTTTTCTTTTTATTTTATTATATTCTTCTCTTTTTACGTTTGGTGTTCTTTGAGTGTGCGCAGGTTACATGTTGAGATTGGTGCATGACTCGAACTTCTGCGAAAGAAGTGCTACCATAGGAGCCAGAGATAGAAAAACAAATGCACCATCTGAGGAAGGAAAAAAATCTCACCAAGACATTAGAAAAGGTTGGGCAAGCCTCAACCAATGAAACTATGGCTGGAGTCGATGATGATAATCTAGATTTGGCTGCAAGAGAGGCATCCCAAAGATGAGAACAAGTTGCACGGGATGCTGAGGAAGAAACGATTAAAGATGCGCAGAACATCTATGAAGAAGAGATGGGTCTCACACTTAATCAACATCAACAATTGCCTAGGATACCACTTGGCGATTATGCTAGACCGATCTACAATCAAGGATTATCCAGTGTTAGACCACCTCCTATTGCCACAAATAATTTCGAGTTGAAGCAAGGGTTGCTTCAAACCCTTAAGAATTGGTGTGTCTTCAGAGGGAAGCCAAACGAAAAGCCAAACACTCATCTAATGGACTTTGAGGATATTATGAACACCTTTCAATACAATGGTGTGTTACAAGATGCAGTGTACTTAAGGGCATTCCCCTTGGCACTTAAGGATGATGCTAAGGAGTGGCTTAGGATTTTGCCCAGTCGATCGATCAGAACTTCGGAGGAGATGATGAGAAAATTCCTTGATAAATATTTCTCCTCAGCTAGGATGGGCAAAATTAGAAGAGCAATCCATAACTTCTGCCAGAAAGAGACTGAAACTATGTTTGAAGAATGGGAGAGGTTTAAGGAGATAGTCAGAAAGTGTCAACATAGTGGAATTGAACTCTAGATGCAACTCCATGATTTTTGGGAAGGAATGACACCATCCTCACGTAGAACATTGAGCAATGCAGTTGGAGGCCCTTTGATAAAGAACACTCTAGAGGAGATAGTTACCATTTTTGATGAGTTATCTGAAAAAGATAATTAGTGGCCCTCTGAGAGTGCTGAAAGAAGAAGATCAACAGGTGTTCACCAAGTTAAGGCTATTACATTTGTGCAGGTACAACTTGATGTTATGGCTAAAGAAGTACGAAAGTTGACCTTAGCCTTGATATAAAATGAGCCTCACGCAGCTTGTGATATATGTGGAAGAGGACACCCTACTAATGAGTGTCAAGCCTCAATTGAGGAAGTAAATTATGTGGGAAATTATAATGCAATGGGTCAGAAGCACCCCGATTTTTCATGGAGTTCATTTGGGGTTACCGCTAATGCATGGCAACTAAACAATCCCAGACCCAAGAGACAAGGAGCTCCTGGCTTTATGAATCAACAGAGGCAGCAATTTCAGCCTATTCAGCCTGGTCTAGAGGATCTCATGAAGGCCTTCATTCTAAAACATGATGAGAGTCTGGACGCCAATGGAGCAGCTATCAAAGAACTGGGTACTAGTTTTCGAAACCAGGAGAGACAAGTGATATATAGTGCAACAATATTATCTGAGAGGGTTTCAGGAACTCTACCTGCTGATACTGAGAGAAATCCCAAAGAAACAGTGAATATTGTAACCGTGCAAAGTGGGCAAGTATTGAAAGACCCCACCCCGATCAAACAAGATGTGATACTTGAAAAATAAAGTGGGGAGCAGCTGGAAAGTGATGATGACAAAAAGAAGAAAGGCCCAATAAAAACTAAGAAGAAGAAGAAGAAAGAAAAAACGAGAAGGGAGGAACGTGATGAGAGTGATCATATGCTTGCGCTACCTTTCCCTCAAAAGCTAATAGAGAAAAGCTGGACAAACAGTTTGGGAGATTTCTAGATGTGCTGAAACAGGTTCGTGTGAACTTACCATTTACAGAAGTGCTCTCACAAATGCATGCTTATGTCAAATTTATGAAGGAGATCCTTACAAAGAAGAGGGAGATAAATGAGACCTTAGTGGTCAAGCTCATAGAGCATTGCAGTGTGATATTGCAAAATATATTTCCACAAAAGTGTGGAGATCTAGGAAGTTTTACTATACCTTGCTCGTTAGGAACTGTCAATTTTGATAAATCTTTATATGATTCTAGTGCCTCAAATAACTTAATGCCTCTATTTATTTATAGGAAACTGGAGAAGGAGATTGGAGAGATAAGGTCAGTGCCAATATCTTTGCAGCTGGTGGACCAAACGACTATAATACCTGAGGGGATAGTGGAGGATGTGTTAGTTCAAGTAGATAAGTTCGTATTTTCTGAAGACTTTATAGTGGTGAACATGGAGGAGAATAAGGAGGCCCCCCTCATCCTCGAAAGACTATTCTTAGCGACGTGTAAAGCTATATTAGATATGCACGAAAGGAAACTCATGCTTAGAGTGGGTGAGGAGACGGTGACTTTTGATATGAATATAGAAAAAGGGGCACAAAAAGAAAAACCAGCTTCAAGTGTTGAGTGGAAAGTGAAGGGCTCGAAGGAGAAGGCTGCAGTGAGCGAGAAAGATAAGTGTGGGTTGTACCCCAAAAAGGCTGAGAACAAGCTATCTGCATGGATGTGCGCATTAGTTCGAAGGCGAGGAATGGATCCCGACTTTGACTCAGACCCCGACTAGATGTTCAGGGAAGTTTTCTTTGCCTTATGCTTTTTAATTGTGTGTCATGGGGACATGCTACAACTTAAAGTGTGGGGGTGGGGGATAGATTTATGTTGTATGTATATGTGTTAGTTTTGTTAGTTTTAGTAGTTAGAGATAGAAATGTTTTTTTTGAAACATCCATAAAACTTTTAAAGTTTTTGATTTTTTCCCAACGATGGATATCATTTGACAGGTTTCTTGAGGGATTAAAGTCGAAAGAAAATGAAAAAAATATTTTCTTTTGTTAGGTAGTGTAATAATTACCCCTTAGTTTTTCTTTATGCCGCGATTCTTTTCCAAGAGTTTTGTTTGAATCGGGTGTAGTTAGTTTTTATTTTGTAGAATAGTAGGAAACCTTGTGCTATGATTTGAAATGAAGACCATATATATTGAATTTATTATACCTTGATAATATTAAGTGCTTTAGTTGTGACACTTAGGCTCTTGCATAAGTACCTTAAATTGTATGATCTTAACTTTGCTTAACTACTTTGACTAGGGTGTCATGATAGTCCAATCCCGAGTCAGTTATGTGCCAGGTGTGTGTGAGTTTTTGTGTATTCTATGCATTACATTTGATGTCTAGAACTTGCTTCGTGTGTTTGCAAAATGAAATAGTAGTTTTGTTCAGTCTTGGAAGTGATATAGGCATTTCTTTGTTGAGCCAATTATATGCTTTTATCCACCTAATTGTTATGTATCTTAGTTAAGCCCGTGGATCCGAATCCTATTTCTTTGGTAATCACATTACAAGCCTTACTCATTTGTTCGAATTGACCATCTATTTGAACATTCAACCTCTCGTGAGCACTTGAATTTGGTATGAACTATGTAAAAGTTGAAGTGTGGGGTGGTTGGTTTGGCTTTTGAGTAAAACTAATGAAATAAGGAAGAAAGGTGCACTGTATAAAACAGATAAGAGCCACTTGAATTGAAAGAGAAAAGAAAAAATAGTTGTATTGTTGTGTGAAACATATTATGTGATAGTGGTAACTCTTAATGCATTTGTGCTTAAATAAGTGGGAAGTTAATGTATATTAATGTGAAGGTGGAGTTTTGATTTGACATAAGTGTGGGGTTTTGAATGATAATAAATGTATGTATTAAAGTACTTAGGGATGTGTAGTCATTCTTATATCTAAATATATCATACCCACCCCACAGCCTACATTACAACCAATGAAAGTCCTACTTGATCCTTGACTGAATGAGCTCAATTAGTAAATTAGTACACTACAGGCAAGCCTATGGTACGTATTTTGTGGCATATGAATGTTGTTTTTTAGAGTGAGCGAATTCTTTCTATCTTGAGTTCCTAATTGTTCTTAAACTTCATTGTGTGTGGAACTATTCTCTATTGATGTGTGAGGGCACTTTATTCACGAAGGAAAATTAATGCTTGACCTCTGTATTAGAGTAAGTGAGCAGGTTATAAATAATACATGGTGCTTTTGAGTCAAATCCTGAGGCTAGGATGTTACCGTATTGTGTTTAATTTGTTTTAAATATTCTTGATGTAATGAGTTATGAGAGTTGTTTAAAAAGGTCGTGTTCTATGTGAAGTGTAGTTTGATTGCTCAAGGACGAGCAATGTTTTAAGTGTGGGGTGTTGATGGTAGGCTATAATCTCATGTTTTAGCCTCTTATTGCACTCAAATTAGTGCACTTTACTCGTTTTGAGCTTTAATTGATAGTGTTTTGCACTTATTATGTTTTGTATGCCTTGTAGGAGTGATTTCGAGCTATGTAGATGTTATGGAATGAATTCAAGTGATTTGGAGCTTTGAAGTATGAGTAAAATCCCAAGGGATTAAGCCAGGTCATGTTCAGGGGTCGAAGTTTGGTCTGTATTCTGAGAAATCCCCACTGCCGCAGTGCGTAGGGCACCGTGCTAATGCAAATCTGTGTTGTCCGTGAGAAATCAACTCTCTATATTTCCCCACTAATTCCCCGCATGGCGCGTCGCCCCATGCGGCATGCCAGTGTAATTTTTACAGAGTGAAAATTCAATTTCAGCTAGTAGAAAGTGATTTCGTTTGGGCCCGACCCTACTTGGTATAAGTACATGGAAAAATGTTATTTTCTGGACTTTTGGCACATATTCGACCTAAGGATGCTAAGGAGGAGTGGGAAGAACACGAGCACAAGGATGTTATCATTCCTTCCTTACTCAAGACACGAGTTTGGATTGAATTTATGTTTTCCTCTACTTTAACCTTATTTATGATGAATTGCTCCATATCTATGGAGTAGTTATCTTTAGGTGTTTGATCGATTTGGTGTATTGATGATTGTTTGTGGATTATAACTCTAGTTTTATGTATTGAAGCATTTTTGGATGATTTAATCGTTGCATCTATATTCACTTGTTCATGTAATCGAGAGAGGCATAACTAGTGATGTCATTGTATTATATTGTTGGTTGAGTTCATTAATTCTTTTCAGTAATCAAAAGAGGCTAGTTGAATCATTGATTAAACCTAGCTAGGAGGATAATCGAAATATGTTCTCCCAAAGAGCAATCCACTACGCATTCTTGCATATCTTCACGTGCTAAAATTGGTTCATCTTGTGAGGTTAAGACTTAATCGAGAGAGGAGTTTTGCCTAATGTTTGAACTAATAATTGAGTGAATTCGTGAGACTCACTTGAACATTAGAAGTGAATTATCTAGAGTTATATCACGAACAATTATCTTGCACCTATCCTATCAACCCCTATTTTTTCCCATTGATAACTTCCTTTCTTACTTTTGTTGCGATTGTCATTAGTCAATAGCTTTAGATTCTTAGTTAATTGTAGTTAGAAATCATAGAAATCTCAATTATTGATTATCTTGGATAGCAACCAAGCTAGAACTACAAGAATGATGTTTAAATCCAATCCATGTAGATACGATATTATACTATACTATTTTTGATTAGCGAGCATAATTTAAGTGTGTGTTTCGAGCTCGTCATCAGCTTGGGATATTAAAACTATAAAAAGTATTCCAGTTATGTGTCACGAGGGTAGTTCCATTGCAAGAGACTCTAATCTTTGATATACTGGTCAAAGACTTAGCTCACAATAATACTATAAGTATTTTCAGGAAGTAGCTTTAAAAGATAATCTAGTTTGGGAAGTATAGGTCATGAATAAGGCAGACAAGATAACTACGGTGAAAGAAGTTCACTACTTAGTCAAGCTAGGAGTTCGACTTTCGGACTTTGAAGGTGGTGGAGTTGTTGTCCAGAACAAGACTTGTTCCTCCTTAGTAGTCGAAGTGAAGTAGAAACAATTTGATTATCCCTACTTGTTGTAACTGAAATAGGGGATACACATGCATAAGATGATGGCTTTTGAACAAAGGGGGAGATGATGGTACTTTGAGGTACTAAGATGGATTGTGTCTCCAGACATAGATGGACTTAGAGAAGGAGGATCATGTTAGAAGCCCATAATTCCAGGTGTTATATCTACCCAGTTTTCCCGGAGATCTAACATGATCTCAACGACATGAAAATAATGTCGCATAATTTGTGGCCAAGTATCTGAATTATCAGCAAGTGAAAATCGAGTAGCAGAAAACCAAGTGTTTATCTCATAATACATTTATTCTTTAGTGGAGATGGTAAATATGGAGTTTATAATAGGATTATCTCGCTCATTTTGATGCATGATTTGATTGGGTGAGTGTAGATTGACTTACCAAGTTAGTGCACTTCTTTCCAGTAAAGACCACAGATTCAGCAGAAGATTATGCTAAGATGTACATTCAAGAGATCGTCCAATTGCACGAGACTCCGTTGTCCATCTTTTTAGATTGTGGTGCTCAATTTTATAACAAACTTTTAGAAGTTTTTTCAGAAAGGATTAGGCACAAGAGTAAACCTCAGCACACGTTTTCATCTTCAGATAGATGGCCAGGAAGAGCGCACAATTCAGAAACTTGAGGATATGTCCTTGATTTTAAAGGTATTTGGGATGATCTCATAACTCTCATTGAGTTTTCTAATAATAACAAATACCATTGAAGTATCAAAATGGCACCGCACAAAGCTTTGTATGGGCGAAGGTGTAGATCGCCAATTGGTATGTTCGAAGTTAGCAAAGTAGAGTTGTTGGGACCAGATTTGGTCTATCAGGCTATGGAGAAAGACAAGTTGATTCAAGAGCATTTAAAGATGGCTCAGAGTCGCCAAGATTCCTTTTCGGACATGCAACGTAGAGACCTAGAGTTTCAAGTTGATGATTAGGTATTTCTGAAAGTTTCATCTAAGAAAAGTGTTATAAGATTTGGGAAGAAAGGAAAGCTTAGTCCCAGATACATCGAGCCATATAGGATCCTACGAAGGATCGGGCAAGTAGCTTATGAGGTAAAGTTTCCACCAGAATTGGTGGCTGTACACCCAGTATTTCACGTGTCATGTTATAACATTCAAGTTCTAGTATTTAGATCTTATGTCACGACATTTATGTTTTCAGTATGTAGATCTCATGTTATAACTTCCATGTTAGTTCAGTACTCAGATACTCATATCAGTCCAATACTCAGATATTTATGCCAGCTTAGTGCTTAGATATTGATGCCAGTTCAGTGCTCAGACATTGATGTCAGTTCAGTACTCAAACATTCGTGCCAGTTTTGTATTCATATATCCATGTCAGTTCAACATTCACGTATCCATGATAGACCAATATTCACATATATGTTTCATGTTATGCATATTATGATGCCCTGTGAGGCTTGTGGTGTGCTCTGTTAGCTGGCAAGTGTTTTGGAGAAATGTTGAAGATAACTAACCTTCTCATTCAGACCTTATATTATAATCTCCATGTCTTTCAGTATTCATTCAGTTTAGTACCTATTCAGTTCAGTATCTCAGAAGTTTAGTAATTGTGTATTCATTCAGTTTAGTATGCATGTGTTCATGACATTTGAGTGTTAACATGTCTCTATCAATCCTGTTTAGGGTCCAGAGTTTCCCGTACTTACAATCATGACAATCATTCGAGGACAAATGATACCAAGGGGGAGATAATGTAACACTTCGTAAATTTGAATTAGTTGTGGATGCCTTAAATGAGTAGACCTTTAAAGGTATGAAGTCCTATCATGATGATTATCGGTGGGAACAATTGTTTTGGAATCAAGACCGGAAGTGAGGTGCATAAAATTTGATAGAATCGACTACGTTTATGGGAGGTCCATCTTACAGCCTTAGACAGTGCAAGGCCATGAAAAATCACAGCCTTAGACAGTGCAAGGTGATGAAACCTCACGGCCATAGATAATGCAAGGCACTATCCAGGGCATTAACCTCAGTTTCCCTGACAGTGCAAGGCACTATCTAGGGTATTAACCTCAGCGCCCCTGATAGTGCAATGCACTGTAGTTTGGGTGCATCTGATGTCACCTTGCACAGTTATTTTGGTGCCCCTAATGATGCCCCGCACTGACGATATTTATCCGAGCTACTTTTATTTCCTCCTCAATTTTCGAGACGCGTACACTTATTTAAACCCTACCTCATTCCCTACAACCCCAAACACGTACATTTGTTGTAGAAAGGGGAACTCTAAAGAAGCCAACTTCCCCAAGGTCCCACCATCATCCAAGGTGAGTTCTAAAGATGATTCTAAGTTAATTTCAATTGTCCAACACCTTATTAACATGGGTAAATCCTTCAAATCATTAGATGTTCGATCGAAACACCATTGTTGGGAAAATAAACCATAGAACTTGAATTCAAGAGCATTGAACGTTAAAAAGGTAATTCTTCTACTCCTAAATCATTTATAACTATGAATTGATGAATTTTGAGAGAATAGTAAATGGGTTTTATAAAGAGACCATATGAACTATGCTAGAGTTTTGGGTTGCTGACTTATGATTGTTGTAAGCATTTGGGTGATGAGAAATGGTGTTAGTTACATCTATTTGGGATTGTAGAATCACCTAGAAGTAGTAGAATGAGAACTTTATGAAGAAAGGACCAATTACTGAGGGCTATGAGGCTTTACGCCCACCAGGTGTTTGATAAAATGCGTAAGTGAATAAAACATGAGAATTAGTGCTAATATTGGTTTTTCTTGATATATATTGACATAGATTATCGTTGAAAGAGGCGACGAACATTATGATACACTTAAAAGGACTAGAGTCAAGGTATGTGTGGCTAACTCTCTATGTTTGGGAATGTTAGTGATTCCCCCTACACTACGTTGTTTTTACGACGTTACTAATTGCTTAAGAAATATAGTTATGCCTAGTTCCTTGAATAGTTGCAGAACTTCTATTCTCTAACTTCATAACTCATTCATGACTTTCATTCTGAAAATTGTGAGCTCAGTGCGTAGTCAATATAAACTCGAGTTTTGTGCCCAAGAGTCTCAGTTTAGATTACTCATCATGTCATAAATAATTAATGTTTCAGTGTTCATAATCAGTTCAAGAATACATGTATCAGTCTAGTCCTATTCAGTATTCAAGTATCATGTAACTCAATATGATTCAGTATTTCAACATCACATATTGCGGTCAAATCTGACTCCAATATCAATAACTTCACTCCCGGTCAAACTTTCCAAAATTTCAACTTCCGTCATTTCGAGCCAAATTCACTCACGGACCTCCAAATCATAATCTGGATGCGCTCCTAAGTCCAAAATCACCCAACGGAGCTAACAGAATCATCAAAATGCCAACTCGAGGTCAAATGCTAAAAGTCAAACTTGGTCAACTCTTTCAAATTTAAAGCTTCTAGCTGAGAATCATCTTTTCAAATCAATTTCGAATAACCTAAAAATTAACACCGACGATTCACATAAGTCATAATACATCATACAGAGCTACTCATGTCCTCAAACAACCGAGCAAAGTGTAAATGCTCAAAATGACCGATCGAGTTGTTACATTCAGACCACATGTTAGATTTGTTACTTATTGAGTTGGTTGTACTCACTCTACACCCAGCACCTCGTGTACAGATCTAGTGCTTGTGGTCACGGTGGTTGCTAATTTGCAGAGTCCAAACCTTCGAAGATAATCGAGGTAGCTGCTTGGCGTTCGCAAACCTTGACTCTCCTCCCTTATCTTTCAGTTTATTCATTCAGTTTTACTTTCTAGACAGTATCCCAGACTTTGTCATTTTGTAGATGCTTATGTACTCATTGACACCCCGGTTTTGGGAAGAATTGATGTATTGAGTTATGATTTCCTATCCTGTTTTAAGAGATTTTCCTTTATTTAAACTGTTTTAGTATCTTTCAAAGATTTTAAGTGTTGGAAATGTCTGAATAGTCGGCTTGCCTAGAACTATGATAGTCTCCATCACGACGAGTTGGTTTTGGGTCATGACAAATACCCATCGCTAAAAGTACCAAATCTAGTCGCTAAAGGTGTGCACCAGAACTTGCTTGCACCAACAATTTATTTTTCACTAAAAGACTTTAACTCCCTCATACGAACTCGAAATTCGATGATTCTTGCTCCTATGAACCACAAATAATAAGACGAACCGAAGCATTCCATATAAACCCAATTCAGAGCTCATTTTCTCAATACGATACCAACTTCGCTCATTAAATAATTAATTCATGCTTCGTAGTTAAAACCCAATCGCGACTTAATATAATTAGACCAAACACTCCACAGCATTCCTATAAATCACTATAAAACTCTTGAAAGTCTTGAAATTGAATTTTGATCTCTAGAACTAAAAATAGACCTTTGGATCATTATATGCTTATGCTCAAAACAATGCCAAAACACCAATCACGTTACAAACCCATCTGAAACTCACCCGAGTTGTAACGACCCGATCGGCCATTTTGAGTTCTAGCGTGTCATTTGGTGGTTAGAGGCCATGAATAGATTCACTTCGAATATTATGACTTGTACGTGTGGTCGGAATTGGAATTCGGGAGGTTCGGAGTTGATTTGGAAAGAAAATTCTAATTTCGGAAGCTTTAAGTTTGACGAATTGACTAAGGTGTGATTTTTGAATAAACGACCTCAAAATCAGGATTTGAAGGTTCCAACATGTTCGTATGATGAATTTGGACTTGGGCGTATATTCGGATCGGGGTTTGGATGACTCGGGAGCGTTTCAGCGCCTATTGTGGAAATGTGGCATTTTTGGAAGAATTTCATAAATTTGGGTTGAAGTGAATTTCAATGTTATTGATGTCCGTTTGGGATTCTGAGTCTAGGAATAGCTCCGTAAGGTGATTATGGTATTGGAAGCACGTCCGAATGTGGATTTCGAGGTTCGTAGGTCATTTTGGGGTCATTTGGCGAAAGTTAGAAATTTCAGGTTTTTGAGCAGTTTGACCAGGAGTGGACCTTTTGATATCGGGGTTGGATTCCTATTTTGGAAGTTGGAGTAGGTCCGCAATGTCAAATGAGACTTGTGTGCAAAACTTTGAGGTCAATCGGATGTGATTTGATAGGTTTCTGCATCGAATGTAGATGTTTGAAGTTCTAAAGTTCATTAAGCTTGAATTGGGGTGCGATTCATGATTTTGGTGATATTTGATGTGATTTGAGGCCTCGAGCAGGTCCGTGTTATGCTATGGGACTAGATGGTGTGATTGGATGGGGTCCTGGGGACCTCGGGTGTGTTTCGGGGTGGTTTCGGATCAATTTGAGCTGTTTTGGAACTGTTGTTGCTGGTATCTGGTTTCCTTCTTCGCGAACGTGAAGGGAGTCCCGCGTTCGCGAAGAGAAACTTTAAGGCTGCTAGACTTGGCCTTCACGAATGCGAGGCAGTGGACGCGAACGTGAGGCAGTAGCTGGGAAGGCCTTCGCGAACGCGGCCAAGGCCACGCGAACGCGAAGAAAAGAGAGGAAGCGGGGGCCTGGAGCAGCTTGGCCTTCGCAAAAGCGGCCAGGGTGATGCGAACACGATGAGTAGATTGGAGGCAGTGCATTCTGGCCTGAATACGATGGTCATGCCGCAAACGCGAAGAAGGGCGGACCTGGGCTGGGCAGAATATTTTTAAAGCGGGGTTTGGGTTCATTTCACCCATTTTTCACACGGCTTGGGCAAAGTTTGGAGCTTTTGAAGAGGGGATTTCATCATCAAGCATGAGGTAAGTAATTTCTACTAGTTGTGAGTTACATACAAGGTTTATACATGGATTTAGGCATGAAAATTTGTAGAAATTTGGAATTTTGAAGGAAAACCTAGGAATTTATATTTTTGAATTTTGATCACGGAGTTGGGCATGGAATTGAGAATAAATTATATATTTGAGTTTGTGATGCCAAGGGGTAAAGTTTATCTTCAAAACATTTCGGAATCCGGGCACGTGGGACCGAGGGTAATTTTATCGATTTTTCGAACGGAATTGGAAATTATTGTAAATAGGATTATAATAAGTATTAGAGTATATATTTATGGATTTGTACATTTATTAACTAATTTTGGAGCGTTGGGCATCGGTTGAGTTGTTTGAAAGGCTTGGGGGCCGGTTATGGAATTTCAGAGCGAGGTAAGTCTCCTTTCTAACCTTGTAAGAGGGAATTAACCCCATAGGTGAATCAAGTTATTATGTGCTTCTATATGTGGGGACTACATACGTACGAGGTGACGAGAGTCCGTGCGTAACTACTATTATGACACTTATTAATTTAACTACTTAAAACATATTGAAACTTGATAAAGGAATTGAAAAAGGTTAAACTTCATGTTTTTGATCGTTAATGAGAATTGGTATTTCCTTGAATAATTTCCCCTTAATAAATATTAAATTGATCGTTTTAAATGTATTTTCTCTTTTGTGGAGCGGGCCGAACGCCTCGGTAGCAGATAGATGCATCTACAGTTCGTGTCGCTCGACCATCGGCAGTGCACAATTTAAATATTTATGTTGGATCGGGCCGTACGACCTAGGCATGACTTGCGCATGATAACTCTTTGGGACTAATAATACTAGACATGGCTTCATTGGCTTGAGATATACATAGTTAAATTATGAGAATATAATTCGGAAATTCCTATTAGTAAGAGGATTGTTTATTATTTCTGGTTATTGAGTTTTCTTTTATATTAAAAAAATCTGTAACGACCCAACCGGTCGTTTTAACTTTTAGAACCTTGTTCCCTTAAATAAAACTCCCTAAATGTGCTTATAATAAATTATGACTTGCGTGGATGGTTGGTTCTAGATTTGGAAGTGTTTGGGTTGAAATCGGAACACTTGGTTCCTTAAGTTAGCCTTAAAAGGTCAAGTTTGACTTCGGTCAATATTATGTGCAAACGACCCCGGAATAGAATTTGGATAATTCCAACAGCTCCGTATGGTGATTTTGGACTTAGGAGCGTGATCGGAATTTTATTTGGAAATCTGTAGTGAAATTAGGCTTGAAATAGCTAAAATAGGAATTTTAAGTTTGGAAGTTTGACCGGGGAGTTAACCTTTTGATACCGGAGTTGGAATCCAGTTATGAAAATTTTCATTGCTCCGTTATGTCATTTATGTCTTGTGTGCAAAATTTGAGATCAATCGGACTTGATTTGATAGGTTTCGACATCGAATGTAGAAGTTGGAAATTCTAAGTTTCATGAAGCTTGAATTGGAGCATGAATCGTGCTTTTAGCGTCGTTTTATGTGATTTGAGGTTTCAAATAAGTTCGTATGATGTTTTAGGACTTGTTGGTATATTTGGTTAAGGTCCCGAGGGCATCGGGTGAGTTTCGGATAGTTAACGGATCAAAAGTCGGACTTAAGAAGCTGCTACAATTTGTTCTCTTCTGTTGGACATTCTGGGTTGTGATCGAGCCCAAATATCGAGCCAGATATCGATCCCAGGTATCAAGCCTAGATATCGAGCCTAGGTATCGAGCCTAGATATCGAGACCATGTATCGAGCCCAGGGTTGACGAGGCTCAGGCTCGAGCTTGTGTATCGAAGCCATGATCGAAGGTCTAGCTCGAGGGCCATGATCGAAGGTCTAGCTCGAGGGCCATGATCGAAGGCAAGGCTCGAGGGCTAGGATTGAGACCCAAGATCGAAGGTCACAATCGAAGGCTCAAGCTCGATGCCATGATTGAGGCTATGATCGAAGGACGAGGCCTGATGCCATAATCGAGGCCATGACCTAGGTCCAAGCTCGAGCATGTGATCGAAGCCACGATTGAGGCCTAGGCTCGAAGGCCATGATCAAAGCCACGATCGAGGCCCCGTTCGAGGCCCAGTTCCGAAGGATGTCTGGGCAGTTTTATAAAAAGAGGGAATTCGTCCCATTCGCCATTTTTAACAAATTGGAGCTTGAGCAGAGGCGATTTTGGATAGATTTTCAAGGAAAGACATTAGGGTAAGTGATTCTAACTCAGATTTGGTCTATAAACACAAATATATCATTGTTCTCATCATTTAATTAGTGTTTTGAGATTGAAATTTGGAAATTTTTTAGAAATATCATAAAAATGAATTTTTGAGATTTCGGTATCGATCCGGAGTCGGATTTGAGTGAAACTGGTATGGTTGGACTCATAATTGAATGGGTTGTCGAATTTCATAACTTTCATCGGATTTCGAGACGTGGGCCCCACGGACAAAGGTTTAATTAATTTCGAAATTTTTATTAAAAATATAGTATTTTCTTATAGAATTGATTCCTATAATTGTTAGTGATTGTATCGAATTATTTTGGCTAGATTCGAGCCAGACATAGTTGGATAATCATGGAAAAGGCCTTCTAGTGGATTAAATTGGAGCAAGACGAGGTAAGTCTCTTGTCTAATCTTGTGAGGGGGAAATTACCTCATAGGTGATTAAAATTAAATAATTGTTGCTAATTGTGGGGGCTACGTACGCACGAGGTGATGAGAGTCCGTGCGTAGCTACTATTAATGCTAAAGTCCGGGTAGTTTAGGACTCAAAGCATGAATTACTTGTGTAAATTCTATTCCTTATTTAATTAGTATTACTTGATATATATATATATATATAATATTGTGAATTGTTAGCTAAAACTATTAAAGGTTGGAAATCTCATATACTTGATTTTCTGTTTAAATTAATTAATTGTTAAGAGAAATTGTTCATCCTCGTGAATTTATCTTATAATAAATATACTCTCATTCAGGAGGTACATAAGAAAATGTCCTCCTTTCTTGTGGAGCGGGCCGAATGCCTCAGCATGATAGATGCATCTATGGATCGTGCCGCACGTCCCTTAGCAGTGTACACAAAACTCTGGATCCGGCCGTACGACCTCGGCAGAAATCGTGCTTAATAATAATAATTATACAATACTTTGATAGTTTATTGCAGCTTGTGAAGCTAATTGATAAATTAAAAAATCTTTGGAATTTAATGAATTATTATTCATGCTTGTTAAGGAATTATTGTTATTCCTGTAAATGAGGCTAATTGATAAATATAGAAATTTATTGAAATTGAAAGAAATTTAATTATTTCTATTGGTTAAATAAATTATTAATATATTCAGTGAATCATGTTGATCTAGATATTCTAGTTTTATTTCAATTATTATTATTGACCCATAGTGAGTGTCAAAGTCGGTCATCTCGTCTCTACCACTTCGAGATTAGGCTTGATACTTACTGGGTACACATTATTTTTCGTACTCATGCTGCACTTGCTGTATATTTTATTGTGCAGGTATATATATGTCTAGCGGCCTTGTGGGCGCAGAGGTGTGGTTAATAATTGTGGGGACATAGGTGAGCTGCATTCTATATTACGGTCCGCAGCCAACAGAGTCTACTTCAGAGATATTATATTTTTCTGTCAAATTTATATTCTGGACAGATGCTATATTTTAAATTTTAATTTCCTAGTAAATGCTCATGCACTTGTGACACCGGATTTTGGGAATGGTTATGAGTTGTTTAGAAATTTAGTTGCTAAAAATATTTATCATTTACTCTATGAGTTTTATTTTATTATTTCATTGAAGAAATTTTGATTTTAAATATATTAAAATGGGTAATTAAGCTAAGTATGTATTGTTGGCTTGCCTGACAGTGGTGTCCGGCGCCATCACGACCTTTAATGGATTTTGGGTCGTGACATCATGGTATCAGAGCACTAGGTTCACTTAGGTCTCACGATTCATGAGCAAGTCTAGTAGAGTCTTGCGGATCGGTACGGAGACGTCTGTTCTTATCTTCGAGAGGCTACAGGACTATTAGGAATACTTCCCTTTTTGATTCCTCATCATGCGATTTGATTCCTTTGAGGCTTATGCCTTCATTTCCTTCCTACTTAATCTTATGCGATGTGAAGCGCTTGTTATAAATTGGGGATCGAGGAAATTCTTAATGGTATTACAGATGTAGTACATGATGCTTCTCCTTGTGTAATTAATTGGGCTATTGTCGTCGCCTTGCGAAAGGCCGCTCTATCATTTCAAATTAAGTATCAGTACTACCTAAGGTTTTGAGATTTGGCATTGATTGTTATGATGATTTGTGCGTTGTTATCGCACAGTATTTATGAAATGGTAAAATGCTCGTCTATGTGTCAGGGCAGTAAACGACTTGAAAGAAGGTTTTTCTCAGTACGTAATTCAGAGGTTCTATGTTTTATTTCCAACAGAGAAAAAGGCAATCGGGCTATGAATGTTCAGGTTTGGGGTTGATAGAGTAATGAAGCCTGATATTTTCGAGCGTGGTAGCGTTCTCAATTTTGATGTGGTGTCATCACCTTGTTAAATGTGTTAAGGTTTGCCGGTGTTATAGTCTTCTTCAACTAGCCTTCACGATGGGGTGTTAGGAATTGGTATAGCGTAAGAAGTCGTTAGAGATCGCGGTGTGCAATGATTCAGGATCGAAGCAGCGTTCCTAGTATTGATGTCTCGAGAAGGATAATCGTTAGAAAGGTTTAAAACTGGTAACGAGCTATTGGTTCAAGTGCTACAGAGATGGATTTTTAGTTAAGGCAACAACTGGGCAGTGAAGGATGAGGAAGGAAATGTGGAAGGTGTCTTGTGGTGGTTAAGTTCCTAGGAGGCCAAGTGTGAGAAACAGAAGTCGAGTAGTTGCTTAAAGAAGAGTGGCAAGGTAGCATATGAGTTACGTGGTAGGATAACTACACGGCTTAAGGAAAGTTTGAAGTGATTTGGGATTTAGGATGGACAGTGACTAGGTCTACGGACCTAAGTTGTAATATTAGCTACTATATTGAGGAAGATTGGATACAACATGAGGGAGTTGCTTGATATGAAAAAGGATACAACATGACTTTGGATTGGAATGTATTGTCCCACCTTTAGTTGGCGTCCATGAGGAGTGAACGGACTGGTGCAGCTAGTGAATGGGCTTGGACTCAGGATGATCTACTGATTTCGTAGTAATTGCACCCAGTGAAACGACGTTGGAATATGTCAGCATGTAATCTCCATAGGTGGGTTATCTCCTGTGAGCAGGTTCGCGGCCGTGTGATGTTGACGAAGCTTCTGCGAAGAATTTTGTTTTTCTGGCTACCCGTTAAGAGATTTAATATGTAAATGTGGCTAGTGGTTTGGAGTGTTTATTAAAGGTTAATAGAAGGATTTTGAGATATTTGGCGAGTTGCGTGTGCGGGATCATGTCAACAATGAAGAAAGAATCTCGATGGATTCCATAATTTTGTAATTGTAGCTTAAAGCTAAGTGGGAGAGCCATACCATCTACAATTGGATTACATGGTTATCTATTTGTGAGGTTTCTGGTTATCGATGTATTGGTGGGTCATTTCAACTAAGGAAAAAAAACATCAGTGGTAATCTGAGCAAAGGATTTGGGGAATGTGTGCCATATTTGGCCTTATCGATTCATATTCCGGTTTTTGGAACACTCAGAGTTTATGCTTTGTGTAGATGTAATGCATAGGGAAAGTGAGACAGTCGGGTGTTTCCTTGAGAAAGTGTCCATGTGCTAGCAGGGCCTTGGAGTTGACCATGTTTGGGAATAAGTCATAGAAAGTGACTCTCGATAACGGTCTTAGAGGGTTCAAAAATTTAAAGTACGGTGCCTAAGGATCTCGAGTCCGTAGTATGGTTGAGTATCGAGCTTTTGCAGCAGATTATGAAACGGGGTTCGGAGTACTCTGCTTATCTTACCGTTATGATGAAGCATTAGATAAATGGAAGAAAATAACTTCATATTCATAAAAAAGTATCCGAATGGGTGTACCTGTTGAAGATATAAAAGTGCGCACAAGGAGGAGTATGAGATGATTAGTGGGTTTTGAAACAGCGTGGTCTCTTGAAATAAGGTCACTCGGGATGAGTGAGGATTTGAGTTCGTGATATAATGAATGGAGCTATTATTATTTCTAAGGCAAGTTGAGAATAAATTAAAAAAAAAATGGGTCGGCTAACAATGATTGAATTGGCATGATGGTGGCAATGATCAGTTCCTTCAGCGCATTGAGTTATGCATGTGATTTGTAGCGATACGTGCGAGGCTTGACGGCCGCCTTAATTTATTTTTATTTGGTGGAATTCAAGTATTATGGCATGTTATGTGTAGATGGATCCTGGGAGAGTTATGGTGGTTTAGACCAGTACTTGAGGAGTTTATTTCCTGAGGATACAGGAATTCAGCCGCGTGTTGCAATGGTTCTCCTGAATTGAGTGAAGCAAAAGGGTGCTATATGATGAAGTGTTGGGTCTATTAGTGGTTCAAGAGTTATGATGGAATTATTGTACTCTTGCGTATTGGCATGCTAGGTACAGGGAACGACATGGGAATTTGGAAGTTGAGGATCGAGGTTGCAGTTTGGTTTTGACAAGAATGTCACAAGCTCGGACGAGCAGGAAAAGGATTTATATGTTTAAAGTAAGATGGTATTGTTTTTGGTGTCACCTAAGGTCGATGTCAGGTGTAAGAGACCTTGTGTATTGATTTGTAGATTTTTGATGTGCTTTACAACATTAGTGTGACCGGTGGCATGGATGTGCAGACTTGTTACCTGGTACAGAAGGTCGTGGAAGCGTGTCCCACGGAAAGATTGTGTAAGAGTGGCATGTAGTCACTTGATTGAGTGAATATTGAAACCAAGTATGAAGATTGTGGTAATATCGCTGATTCGCGAATTTATGCCTGGAGGGCGCTCGATTCATTTGGTTGTGGATTGTGGAAGCTTGTTCCGGTTATGATGGTTGTTCTTGTGTGTTATGGGAAAAAGGGTTATTATGGATCCTTGAAAGGTTATTATCCTAGTACGGTGCGATCAAAATCGGGTTGAGGTCTGTAGATGGATTTAAATATGAATATGGGCTTTATATCAGGCCAGATGTATTCATTTCATCATAAGCGCTCCCTATAGAGGAGTATTCGAACGTTGGATGTTGTTTCGTCGTCGGTTATTTCATGTAATACTATATTGTGCCGTGTGAGTTATGAGACGGCTTGATAAATTTCTTATGTGTTGAGGTTCCGCGTAACGATGGTGTTATGTGAGCAAGATGGCTCTCGATATTAAGATCATATATCGCACCTTAGTTGTGCTTGAGTTTTGTAGTGTATGGCATTTTCGGTCCTCCCAGGGATGGTATCATGCACTTAGCGTGCTTGTGTTCGATATTCGGATATTTTGCAGTAGTGAGCATTCTAGCTCGGTAAGTATGTCCTTATAGATTCTTTTTGTGCTGATCGGGTGGCACGCCGCCACGGGTATGTTGTTTGGATCGGGTTTCACGCCGCAACAGAATCATGTGTGGATCATGTTGCACGCCGCAACAGTGTGATGTTGAGTACGATCCCCTATATTCTATTTTGTGTGTTTTGTGTCCCATTTTCTGAGAAAGGTTCATGACACCTTGCAGTTGTTTAATTAGTCACGTGCGTTGAGTAATCTTTTCCAAAGTTTGTTTTTCTTATGTATCGCAATCGAGACCGTATCTTATTAGCTCATTGTGGCGTCATATGAGTCTTTTTGATCGTGTCTGAGGTGGCTTATTGCCTGAGCAGCTCATACTGGGTGAGATGAGATTATTGGATCCGGGATCAATGCGATCAGATTATATGAAGTATAATAAAGAGAAAATACCATTATTTTGTTCATAATGAGGCAATGGTTCTTGTCAGAGGGAGAAACTCAATAATTTGTTGACTTGGCAGTTGGTTATGAATTTCTACACATTTCTTCCATCGTAGAAGCATTTCAAGAGTTAGAACAGGACTATATGTATCATGAGGTGTATTGTGAACATCAGATTCGTGGAATTTTGGCTATTGCTATCGAAGGATGTTATTATGGTCATGTGAATGATGCGGTGCATGGTCTAAATTCAACAAAAGTATGCAATCATATATTGGTGCATCGTGTAGTGATTGATACGGTATTCATAGGTTAGAAACAGTTATGGTGGAGAATTCTGGATGTTAGAATTTTGTTCTAAGGCTTATTTGTCTGAATAAAGGGGAGAATCTTCAGATTGGCTCAAGTTAATGTGCTCAACTGGGTGTGGTAGGAAGAGTAGGTGCACGAGGTGTTAAACAGTGATTTTGGATAACTCCGGAACACTTCTTAGCACGTTTGAGGACGAACGTATATTTAAGTGGGAGAGAATGTAACGACCCAACCGGTAGTTTTGACTTTTAGAATCCCATTCCCCTAAATAAAACTCCCTAAATGTGCTTATAATAAATTATGACTTGCGGGGATGGTTGGTTCGGGATTTGAAAGTGTTTGGGTTGAAATCGGATCACTAGATTCCTTAAGTTAGCCTTAAAAGGCCAAGTTTGACTTCGGTCAACATTATGTGCAAACGACCCCGTAATAGAATTTTGATGATTCCAACAGCTCCGTATGGTGATTTTGGACTTAGGAGCGTGACCGAAATTTTATTTGGAAATCCGTAGTCAAATTAAGCTTAAAATGGCTAAAATAGGAATTTAAAGTTTGAAAGTTTGACCGAGGAGTTGACCTTTTGATACCGGAATCGGAATCCAGTTCTAAAAATTTTCATAGCTCCGTTATGTCATTTATGACTTGTGTGCAAAATTTGAGATCAATCGGACTTGATTTGATAGGTTTCGACATCGAATGTAGAAGTTGGAAATTCTAAGTTTCATTAAGCTTGAATTGGAGCATGATTCGTGATTTTAGGGTCGTTTTATGTGATTTAAGGTTTCAAATAAGTTCGTATGATGTTTTAGGACTTGCTGGTATATTTGGTTGAGGTCCCGAGGGCCTTGGGTGAGTTTCGGATGGTTAACGGATCAAAAGTTGGACTTAAGAAGCTGCTGCAATTTTTCCTCTTCTGTTGGACATTCTGGGCTGTGATCGAGCCCAGATATCGACCCCAGATATCGAGCCCAGGTATCGACCCTAGATATCGAGCCCAGGTATTGAGCCCAGGGTTGACGAGGCTCAGGCTCGAGCTTGTGTACCGAAGCCATGATCGAAGGTCCAGCTCGAGGGCCATGATAGAAGGCAAGGCTCGAGGGCCAGGATCGAGACCCAAGATCGAGGGTCACAATCG
Source organism: Nicotiana otophora (assembly GCA_000715115.1). Classification (NCBI taxonomy): domain Eukaryota; kingdom Viridiplantae; phylum Streptophyta; class Magnoliopsida; order Solanales; family Solanaceae; genus Nicotiana; species Nicotiana otophora. Next base: position 7,862 of record AWOL01S0018889.1, on the reverse strand, counting down.
AAGGCCAAGCTCAATGCCATGATTGAGGCTATGATCGAAGGTCCAGGATCGATGCCATATTCGAGGCTCGAGCCTGTGATCGAAGCCACGATCGAGGCCTAGGCTCGAGGGCCATGATCCAAGCCACGATCGAGGCCCCATTCGAGACCTAGTTCCGAAGGTTGTCTGGGCTGTTTTATAAAAAGAGGGCATTCGTCCCATTCGCTATTTTTAACAAATTGGAGCTTGAGGAGAGGCGAATTTGGATAGATTTTCAAGGAATTACATTGGGTAAATTGATTTCCTTATTTAATTAATATTACTTGATATATATATATTGTGAATTGTTAGCTAAAAATATTAAAGGATGGAAATCTCATATACTTGATTTTCTGTTTAAATTAATTAATTGTTAAGAGAAATTGTTCTTCCTCGTGAATTGTATCTTATAATAAATATACTATCATTCCGAAGGTACATAAGAAAATGTCCTCCTTCTTGTGGAGCGGGCCGAACGCCTCGGCAGGATAGATGCATCTATGGATCGTGCCACACGTCCCTCGGCAGTTTACATGAAACTCCGGATCTGGTCGTACGACTTCGGCAGCAAATCGTGCTTAATAATAATAATTACACGATACTTT
>AWOL01S0018888.1:94762-141478 GCA_000715115.1 Nicotiana otophora | reverse complement strand
CGCAATTTGGTACGCTAGGTTAGGTGAGGCACCGGGTGCTGGTCTCGCTCCGAGGTTCGGGGCGTGACATTATGTGTCAACACCAGTTTGCGATTTTGTTGTCGTGGATCATATCTATCAGTTCTGCATTGTTACTATCTGTGATAATGAGACCCGAGCGANTAGTCGCAATTTGGTACGCTAGGTTAGGTGAGGCACCGGGTGCTGGTCTCGCTCCGAGGTTCGGGGCGTGACATTATGTGTCAACACCAGTTTGCGATTTTGTTGTCGTGGATCATATCTATCAGTTCTGCATTGTTACTATCTGTGATAATGAGACCCGAGCGAATCTTCTGTTGCTCGATATGACCGACTTTGAGGTTATCCTAGGCATGGATTGGTTGTCTCCATATCACGCCATCCTTGATTGCCATGCCAAGACTATTACCTTGGTGATACCAGAGTTGCCTAGATTGGAGTGGAAGGTTTCACCTGTCAGTACATCTAGTCAGGCTATCTCTTTTCTGAAGGCTCGACACATGGCCGAGAAGGGTTGTTTGGCTTATCTAGCTTATGTTTGGGATACTACTATAGAGACTCCGATGATTGATTCAGTGCCCGTAGTCAGGGATTTCTCTGATGTGTTCCCTTCTAATATCCCAGGCACGCCACTAGATCGTGATATTGATTTTTGTATTGATTTGGCTCCAGGTACCCAGCCTATCTCTATCCCACCATACTGCATGGCTCCGAAAGAGTTGAAGGAACAACTTAAGGAGTTGCTAGCAAAGGGGTTCGTCAGATCGAGTGTATCACCTTGGGGTTCACCAGTGTTATTTGTGAAGAATAAGGATGTGACTATACGGAGGTGCATTGATTACAACCAGTTGAACAAAGTCACCATCACGAACAAGTACCCGTTGCCGCATATCGATGATGTGTTCGACTAGTTGCAGGGTGCTAGGGTGTTCTCTAGAATCGACTTGAGATCGGGTTACTATCAGTTGAAGATTCAGGATTCGGATGTTCCGAATATGGCTTTCCGAACTAGATATGGCCATTATGAATTTTTAGTGATGTCCTTTTGCTTTACTAATGCCCCGGCGGCGTTCACTGATTTGATGAACCGCGTGTTCAGTCTATATATTGATTCGTTTGTCATTGTCCTCATTGATAACATTTTGATCTACTTACGTAGCATGGAGGAGCATGAGCAACATTAGAGAGTGGTGCTTCAGACCTTACCGAAATAGAAGTTATATGCTAAGTTCTCCAAGTGTGAGTTCTGGTTGGATTCTGTGGCATTCTTGGGGCATGTTGTATCAAGCGAGGGTATTAAGGTAGACCCTAAGAAGATTGAGGCAGTTCAGAGTTGGCCTCATCCTACCATAGCGACTGAGATCAGGAGATTCCTGGGGTTATCAGGTTATTATCATTGGTTTGTGGAGGGCTTCTCATCTATTGTGGCACCATTGACTAGATTGACCCAGAAGGGTTCTCCGTTTTGATGGTCCGACGATTGCGAGGCGAGCTTCCAGAAGCTCAAGATCGCATTGACTTCAGCACCGATGTTAGTGCTTCCTTCCGGTTCAGGGATGTACATTGTGTACTGCGACGCTTCACGCATTGGTTTGGGTTGTGTATTGATACAGGAGGGGTGAGTTATTGCATATGCTTCACGTCAGCTAAAGCCTCATGAGAAGAATTACCATGTACATAATTTGGAGTTGGTCGCGATTGTTTATACTTTTAAGATCTGGAGGTATTATCTTTATGGGGTGTCCTATGAGGTTTACACCGATCATCGCAGCTTGCAGCATTTGTTCAAGCAGAGGGAAGTGGCTAGAGTTACTAAAATATTATGATATTACCATCCTTTATTATTCGGGAAAGGCGAATGTAGGTGCAGATGCCTTAAGCAGAAAGGAAGAAAGTAAGGGTAGTTTGGCATTCATTTCTACGAAGGAGAGGCAACTAGCTTTGGACATTCAGTCCTTGGCTAACAGACTTGTCAGGTTGGATATTTCAGAGCCTAGCAGAGTTCTTGCATGCGTTGTCGCCCAGTCTTCACTATTCGAGCAGATCAAGGCTCGTCAGTTTGATGATCTGCACTTATTGGTTATCAGAGAGACAGTACTGCAGGGTGGTGCCAAGGAGGTTACTATCGGTGAGGATGGTGTTCTGCGACATCAGGGTTGCCTATGTGTTTCAAATATTGATGTCTTGAGGGAGAAGATACTAGAGGAGGCACACAATTCTCAGTATTCTATTTATCCAGGTGCTACGAAGATGTATCACGACCTGAGGTTGCATTATTGGGGGCGGAAGATGAAGAAGGACATAGTTGAGAATGTAGCGAGGTGCCTAAATTTCCAGCAGGTTAAGTATGAGCATCAGAGGCCAGGTGGCCTACTCCAGCAAATGACTATACCTGAGTGGAAATGGGAGTGCATTGCTATGGACTTTGCATTTGGGTTGCTGCGGACTTTGCGAAAGTTTGATGCCATTTGGTTCATTGTCGATAGGTTGACCAAGTTGGCACACTTCATTCTGGTTGTTGCCACGTATTCTTCAGAGAGGTTAGCTCAGATTTACATTCAGAATATTGTTCGGTTCCATCGTGTGCCTGTTTCCATCATATCAGATAGAGGCCCTAAGTTTAATTCGCATTTTTGGAGGGCAGTACAGGGTGTGTTAGGGACCCGAGTAGAGCTCAGCACAACCTTTCATCAGCAGACCGATGGGCAGTTAGAGCAGACAATCCAGATCTTGGAAGATATGCTCAGAGCATGCATGATTGACTTCGGAGGGTAGTGGGATAGATTCTTGCCTTTGGCCGAGTTTTCTTACAATAACAACTATCACTCCAGTATCGAGATGGACCTATTTGAGGCTTTATATGGTCGGCGATGTCGTTTTCCAATCGGATAGTTTGAGCCCGGCGAGGCTAAGTTATATGGTACTGATTTGGTGAAGGATGCCTTGAAAAAGGTATAGTTAATTCAGGAGCGACTTCACATAGCACAGTCCAGCCAGAAGCGTTACGCGGATCAGAAGGCGCATGATTTATCATTTATGGTGGGCAAGAAAGTTCTCTTGAATATCTCGCCAATAAAGGGAATCATGAGGTTTGGGAAGAAGGGCAAGTTGAGCCCAAGGTTTATAGGCCCATTTGAGGTGTTAAGATGAGTTGGGAAGGTTCCTTATGAGCTTTCGTTGCCTCCTAGTCTATCAGGAGTTCATCCAATTTTTCACGTGTCTATGCTCCAAAGGAATTATGCCGACATGTCGCATGTGTTAAACTTAAGCACGGTTCAGTTAGATGAGAGCCTAGGTTATGAGGAGGAGCTAGTTGCCATTATTGATAGGAAGGTTCGCCAGTTGAGGTCCAAGAAGATTTATGTGGTAAAGGTTCAGTGGAGGGGACAACCAGTCGAGGAGGCAACTTGGGAGGCCGAGGAGAACATGCAGATATCCAAACTTATTCAGCATTCCAAGTATGATTCTAGACCCTGTAACGACACAACTTGTCATTTTAAAACTTAACGTCCCGTTCAGCGACTTAAGGTTTCGAGCAGCTTCATAATATGTATTATGACATGCGTGTGTGGTCGAGTTTGATTTTCGGAAGATTCAGAATTTAATTAAAAGAACAATTCTCATTTTAAAGCTTAAAATGAAAAGAGTTGACCAGAGTTTGACTTTTGAGAATACGACTCCGGAATGGAATTTTGATGATGTCAATAGCTTCATATGATATTTTCGGACTTAGGCATGTGTCCGGATTTGGATTTGGAAGTCCATAGGACAATTTGACGTATTTTGTCGAAAGTTGAAAAATGAAATATTTTTAGAAAGTTTGACTGGGAGTTGACTTTATTGATATCGGGGTCAAAATTCAATTCCGAAAATTGGAACAGATCCATTTTGTCATTTATAACTTGTGTGCAAAATTTGAAGTCATTCTGGATTGATTTGATACGCTTCGGCGCAAAATATAGAATTTGAAAATTTCATAACTCATAATTCGATTCGAGGCGCGATTCATTTCTCGACGTTGTTTGATGTGATTTGAAGTCTCGACTAAGTTTATATCATATTTTGGGACTTGTTGGTATGATTTGACGGGGTCCCGTGGGGCTTGGGTGTATTTTTGGAACATTGGTTGAGAGACTATTAAAGTTAAGAAATTTGGGAGTTTGACCATGGTCAATATCGGCTCAAGACGACCTATGTTCAGTGTTTTGAGTATGCGAGAAGGTCCGTAGCATGTTTTATGATTGAAATTCATATATGGTTTGTGTTCGGGGGGTTCCGGATGAGTTTCAGGGTGGTTTCGGATCATTTCAGAGAAGTTTGAGTTTGCTGGTTTCTGGTGAGATATTGTTTAATCGCAATTGCGAACCATTTATCACAATTGCGAAAACCTATTCACTCGCAATTGCGAACAATTTGTCGCAATTGCGAACACTGTTCATGGGAGGTACTGTTCATTAGCAAATGCAACGTTTTTGTCCGCAAATGCGAACCTGGGCAGAAACCTAAGTATTGAAAATATGTCATTTCTTCATTTTCGATTGGGATTTTTGGAGCTCGGTTTTTGGGCGATTTTGAAGATTTCTTCACGACTTCGACTGGTGTAAGTGTTCTATATCCGAAAATAATTATATTTCATAAATCTATGATTATATTCATCGTTTAATTCGAGTTTTAATAGAGAAAATTGGAATTTTTGTAAAACTTTTCAAAAAATAAAAATTTAAGATTTGGAGGACGATTTGTTATTGGAATTCGATAAAATTGATATGGTTGAACTCGTATCAGAATGGGTGTTCATATTCCGTGAAAATTATGTCGGGTTCCAAGAGGCCGGCCCCGTGTTAACTTTTGGTTGACTTTTTAGAATAAAATTTTAAGTCGACGTTTTATTATTCGGAATTATTTCCGATGAATTTTAATGAAGTTATACAATTAATTTGGTTAGATTTGTGCTGTCCGAAGGTCAATTCAAGCAAGAAGGCGATTTTGGAATATCGGCCTAACTTCAAAAAAGTAAGCATCTTGCCTAACCTTGAGTGGGGGAAATACTCCTTAGCATTGAGTCTTATGTGGAAAACTGTGTAATTGAAAACTATGTATGCGAGGTGACGAGTACGTATTTGGTTTATATGTGCAAAGTATATCGGCTAAAATTCTTAAACGCCCTTATGTACTAAATTGGAAATTATTATCACTTATTAAATCCTCTATTTGTCATGCCTAAATCTCTGTTTGTTGAATTTGTTTTTATATAATGATTTAGTGTGATTGCCACCTTGATTTTATGTAAATCCCGTATTTTTGTTGAGTTGATATTTTCTGGAGATAATTTCATTCTGTATTATTTATTTACAAATAATTTATTAAATAATTTTAAAATAAGACATTAATCTATTTGGATTAAAGAAGGCGTTGTTCCTTGATGAATTACTTTCCAGACATGTTGTTAAAATTGGTATTGAGTTATAAAGGTCGTAAATCATACTGAGGCAAAGTGTTAAATTGTGAAATATTATTTTGTTGAGTTGTTCACTCCCAAATATTTTGTTAAGATTTTATTTGCACATTATGGTCGAGCCATGGGCTCCTTATTGTGAAAAATAATGTATTGTTGATTTCTGTCGCAAGTTGTACTATTTGAGCACTTGATGTGCAATTTGTGATATATTGTAATATTTGAGCACTTGATGTGCAATTTGTGATATATTGTAATATTTGAGCACTTGATGTGCAATTTGTGATATATTGTAATATTTGAGCACTTGATGTGCAATTTGTGATATATTGTAATATTTGAGCACTTGATGTGCAATTTGTGATATATTGTAATATTTGAGCACTTGATGTGCAATTTGTGATATATTGTAATATTTGAGCACTTGATGTGCAATTTGTGATATATTGTAATATTTGAGCACTTGATGTGCAATTTGTGATATATTGTAATATTTGAGCACTTGATGTGCAATTTGTGATATATTGTAATATTTGAGCACTTGATGTGCAATTTGTGATATATTGTAATATTTGAGCACTTGATGTGCAATTTGTGATATATTGTAATATTTGAGCACTTGATGTGCAATTTGTGATATATTGTAATATTTGAGCACTTGATGTGCAATTTTTGATATGTTGTAATATTTTAGCACTTGATGTGCAATTTGTGATATATTGTAATATTTGAGCACTTGAGGTGCAATTTGTGGATATATTTTGATATTTGAGCTCTTGATGTGCAATTTATAATATGCTGTGATATTTGAGCACTTGAGGTGCAAGTTGCGTTATGCTGTGATAATCGGGCACTTGAGATGCGAATTGTGATATATTGTGATATTGATACGCATGCGGTGGTATAAGGTCTGAGTGTTGAAATGCATGCGGCGAGATAAGGGGGGCTTGATACGTGTGGCTAGTAGGGGAACTACTAGAAGCCATGCGGTGTGATAAGGGTGCTAAAACGCGGGATGCTATTTCGGAAAAAAATAATTTTTAAAACTAAATGTGAAGGCTCTCACGGTGATACAAGGAAAGATTGTAAATTTATTTATAATTTGGGACTACGAGGCGGTACCTCGGGAGTGCTCTTTGTTGAAATTTATTTATGATTTGGGACTACGAGGTGGTGCCTCGTGAGTTCCTTTTTGTTAATATTTCTCTATGGTTGCACTTGCCTTTTGTTATTTTATTTTTCCGTAATTTGTAAATTGTTGTATTCTCCGTGATATATTATTTGACTTAATATTAAGTGTTTTGTATTTCTTGTTGTATTGTGTTGGCTTTGGCTTTTTCGTACGAGACTCTGAGGATTTGTATTTCTGGGTTGTACTTGTTTTCGATGATTGAATAGTTTTAAATAAAAGAAAATTACTATTATATTTTAATTTAATAAGTTTTACATCCAAATTAGTAGCTTATCTAATGCTTTATTTTAATTGAAATGTCAGTTTCCTTCACCCAAACGATTTCTAAAATAAACTTATTTTTTGTTGATTTCTTACTTAATTTAAAGATTTTAACCTTAGTTTATTGAAAATAAATTGATCCTACGATTTTTATATATTGATCTTTTGGGCACGTGAGTTGTCTATGCAGATGTGATATAGACATGGACACGAGGTGCCATGAGAATATGAAAGGGGACTGAGACCCGTATTTATAATTATGATATAAGATATTTATGTGAAAGAGTTTTATATTCGAAGGATATTTATTTGAAGAAATTTATTTGGAGAATATTTATTCGAAAGAATTATATGTGAATGATTTATATTTGAAGGACTTGATTAATTGGTTGTACTTGTGTTTATTATTCGTTTGAGCAATATTTATGGTATTCATGTTGTCTTGTTGTTTATGTCGCAAGTTGATTATTGTTGCCATCACTGCTATTTGTTATTTTATTATTTTCGTATGCTATATTGCACAAGTTATTTGACTCGTGAATGTCTTGACTGTACCTCGTCACTAGTCCACCGAGGTTAGTCTTGATACTTACTGGGTACCTACTGTGGTGTACTCATACTATATATTTGCGCATTTTTGTGCAGAGCCAGGTATCTCGGACAGAAATTAGAGTGTGATCGCAAGGATTCAAGGTAGGGCTGCTTGGTTGTCGCAGTCCCCAGAGTCTTACCATTTTTATTGTGCTGTCCACTCTTATTCGAACAGCATTGTATATTCGATCCTTGGGGATCAATGCATGTACTCAGTTAGAGTTCGTGACTCAGTATTACGAGTCTTGGGAAGGTGTTATAATTATTTCTGCTGTTGGTTTCGATATAAAATAAATGGCTTGAATTGTAATTATAATCGGCTTACCTAGTCTTAGAGACTAAGTGCCATCACGACGCCTGTGGTGGGATTTTGGGTCGTGACAGACCCGTTCTAGGACAAATGTTTGTAATATAACGACCCTACCGGTCATTTTGCTTTCTAGATCCCCGTTCCCCTAAATAAGACTTCATGTATGTGCTTTTACTGTTTTATGACTTGCGGGGATGGTTTGTTCTGGATTTGGAAGGGTTCGGGTTGAAATCGGAATACTTGGTTCTTTAAGGTGGGTTAAAGAGGGCTAAGTTTGACTAGAGTCAACGTTTTGAGTGAACAACCTTAGAACTGGGATTTGATGATTCCAATATGTTCGTATGATAACTTTTAACTTGGGCGTATGTTCGAATCGAGTTTTGGATGACCCGGGAGCGTTTCAGCGCTAAGGTTTTAAAGTCCTTTAAATTTGGTTTGAAGTAGAAATTGGTGTTATTGAGGTCTAAGTGGGATTCCGATCAAGGGAATAGTTCTGTAAGGTGATTTAAGACTTGCACGCAAAATTTGAAGCCATTTCGGGTAGTTTAATTATGAATCGGTGCGTTTGGAGTGAGTTGGAAGAATTTGAAATTCATAAGTCGAATCTATTTGGTTTTTGGTTGTGATTTTTAGTATTGATGTTGTTTTTCGCGTTCCAAGAGTGCGAGAGAGTCCGTTTTATGTTTACCAACTTGTCGATATGTTTGGTCGAGACCTCGGGGCCCCCGTATAGGATTCAGAGGGTCGACGGGGCTTGTTAGCTCTTTGGAGAGGAGTTGTTGGTGCCTGTCACCTGGTGCGTTCGCACCTGCGGTTGAATGGCCGCAGATGCGTCGCCTTGCTAGTGGAAGAGTAAAGAGGAGGGGTCAACGAGCTCCGTAGAAGCGAAATATTTTACGGTGGAGGGGTCCGCAGATGCGGAGGGAGACAGCCCGGCCATGGTCGCAAATGTCGAGCCGCAGAAGCCAGCTCGCAGATGCGGGACTTGGCCGCAGACGCGATGAACCAGTGGTCAAGAGTGTTCTACAGAAGCGGAAGGTTGACTGCAGAAGCGGTCCCGCAGGTGCGGAAATACCGCTGGGCAGAAGGTTTCATTTAAGTCGAGAGTTAAACCATTTTCCATTCATTTCTTTCATTCATTGGGCGATTTTTGGAGCTTCTGGAGAGGGGTTTTGACCTAGCACTTTGAATTAAGTGATTTCTATATAATATGAGTTTAAAACATAAATTATGGGTAGATTTTAATATGTAAAATTGTAAAAATTATGGGTTTAGACGAATAACCCTAGGTTTTGATAAAAATGGATTTACCCACGAAGATGGTTATGGAATTGAGTGAAAAAATTATATATTTGAGTTCGTGAGATTATGGATATCAACTTTCTTAAAAGGTTTTCGGAATTCGGGCACGTGGGCCTGAGAGTGAATTTTAAGAATCTTTCATTTTGGGTTGGGTAATTACTCTAATTGTTAAATTATGAACTTTGGAACATATATTGATTTATTTATACAACGTTTGACTAGTTTCATATTTTAGGCACCGAGTTGAAAGAGCGAATTTGAGACCGGAAAGCGAGCTTTGACACAAGGTAAGTCTCTTGCCTAACCTTGTAAGAGGAAATTTACCCCATAGGTGATTTAAACTGCTATTTGCTTCTATTTGTGTGGGCTACGTACACACGAGGTGACAAGAGTCTGTGCATAGCTACTATTTATGCTTATGTCCGAGTAGTTTAGGACCCAAATCATGAATTACTTGTAATGTTTGCACCCTACTTGTTAATTAAAGTGCCTAAATTATATTAGGACTTGTTAGAGGAATTGTAAAGGGCCGAATTTCACTTGCTTGGATTTTAATTATTTATTGATATCATTTCATGGCTTGAGAGGTTAAAATAATATCAAACAGAAAGTTATTGAGATTTAGCATGTGTAAAGGAATTATTTACTTCCTGGTTGTTATTGAATTGTTGTAATTATATACGTATCCCATGCTTATTTATAGCTTATGTGTTTTTATTGTTATCTCATAGTAAGTGTCGATATCGACTCCTCGTCACTATTCTTTCAAGATTAGACTTGATACTTACTGGGTATATGTTATTTATGTACTCACACTATACTTCTGCACTGACCGTGCAGGATTTAAGGCAGGTGCATCTGGCGATCACATCGGCACGCATCCCCGTTGCCCGGAGATCTAGTGGTGAGCTGCTTCCTGAGCCGTCCCACAGCACCTAGAATCTCTCTTTTGCGTTCATTTCTGTCTATTTTCATTCCAAACAGTAGCTAGAGTTTTGTATAATCTATTAGTGCTCATACACTTGCGACACCAGGTCTTGGCACACACTAGCAGACTTTGTGGCTTTGCATTATTACTATGGTTATGATTGCACTCAGCTGCTTTCATTTTATTTATTTAAATTTTCTACATCTTAATCTTTTAATTAAGAAAAAAATTTAATTACTTGAAAATTTATTAAAAAGATAAATCACGTGGTTAGTTCACTGTTGGCTTGCCTAGCGGCGGTGCTGGGCGCCATCACGGCCTTTAAGATAATTGGGTCGTGCCATTGCCGCTAGACAAGCCAACGGTTAACTAGCCATGTATTTATTCTTTTACTAATTTTAAAATAGTTGACATTTATTTATTAAGTAAATGAGAAGTGAAACAATTGATAAAGTAAAGCATAAACAAATAAAAGAATAAGTATGGTGAAATAAACACTCAAAAGCCATCAAGTGCTTCTAGCATGTTTCCAAGACCTCGTATCACAAGTGTATGAGCAACTCGTAGAATATACCAAAAACCTAATCTACTATCTTAAATGAGATAGACAGAAAGTAAATACAAAAGAGAGAGGCGGCGTGTGCTGCAGAACGGACTCAGAGAGCAACTCACCACTATGCCTCCGGATAACAGGGGTGCGCGCCTGAATGAGCGCCAGATGCACCTGACTCAGATCCTGTACGATTAGTGCAGAAGTGTAGCGTGAGTATATAAATAACATATACCCAGTAAGTATCTAGTCTAACCTCGAAGAAGTAGTGACGAGGGGTCGACATCGACACTTACTATAAGGCAACAATAAAAATACAAAAATTCTAAATAGGCAAAGAATATGTGAATAATAATAATAACATAATAGCAAGCAGTGAATAAATGATTCTTTAACTGATATTAATTCCCCAAAAAACAAATCTCCAACTAACACATACTAACTCCAAATCAATTTTGGGCCAATAAATAAATTATAACCTCTCAAGTCATGAAAATAATATCAAGTGTATTCGAGCTCCAAGCATTAACACGCACGATTTATGTCGAGGTCGTACGGCCCGATCCAAAATAATGTGTACACTGCCGAGGGTCGAGCGGCACGAACCATAGATGCATCTATTATAGTGCCGGGGCGTTCAAACCTATAATAACTCGACCGGTCGTTTCGGGAGTTATAGCCTCGTTTTCCCCATTTCTACTTCTTTTTGTGTTATTCAGCTATATTATGTTATGTCGGGTTAGTTGGTTCGGGACCGGAGTGGTTTCAGAGTGAATTGAGACACTTAGTCTCTTAAGTAGAAACTTAAGTTGGAAAGGTCAATCGGATGTTGACCTATGTGTAAACAATCTCGGATTTGAATTCTGATGGTTCCGTTAGCTCTGTTAGGTGATTTTGGACTTAGGAGTGCGTCCGGAATGTGATTTGGAGATCCATGGTAGAATTAGGCTTGAATTGGCGAAATTAGAAATTTGGCGATTTCGGCCGGCAGTGAAAAATTTGATATCGGGGTTGGAATGGACTTCTGGAAGTTGGAGTAGGTTCGTAGTGTCATTTGTGATGTGTGCGCAAAATTTGAGGTCATTCGGACGTGGTTTGATTGGTTTCAGCATCGGTTGTCGAATTTAGAAATTTAGAAGTTCTTAGGCTTGAATCTGAGAGTAATTGGGTGTTTGGATGTTCTTTTGAGTGATTCCAAGGTTCGACTAAGTTTGTATGTTGATATAAGACTTATTGGTATTTTTGGATGAGGTCCCGAGGACCTCGGAATGATTTTGGAAGGTTAACGGGAAGTTTGAAGTTGGAAAAATGCAGTTGGTGCTGCTGTTCTGGTGTGGTTGCACCTGCGGGTTGGGAACCGCAGGTGCGAGTTTCGTAGGTGTGGAATTTTGTCGCAGGTGCGGGGTTTGGAAGCCTGGGGTTTTATCGCAGAAGCGGATAAGGAGTCGCACCTGCGAGACCGCAGGTGTGAAGAGGTGATCGCATGTGCGGGTTTTAGGACCTTAAGTGACTTCCCGCAGATGCAGGCTTTTGGGAGTAGAAGCGGAGGCCGCCGGTGCGCTATCTGGACCGCATATGCGGTTTTGCTGGGCAGAAAGGCATAAATTGAACCCTTCGCACATTTTTGGTCATTCTTCACAATTTCAACTCAGGGTTTGGAGCTTTTTGAGGGTTTTGAAGAGAGAATCAAGGGGATTTCATTGAGGTAAGTTACTTGAGCCTAATACTCGTATATATGGTGATTTTCTCGTTATTTAATCATTATAATTAGTGAAAATGCGGGGCTTGGAATATTTGGAGAGCAATTTAAGGATTTGAAGGACCAAACGATGTCGTATTTTTATGAATTTGGTATGGTTAGACTCGTGAGTGAATGAGCTTTCTAGTTTTGTGAATTTTGTCGGATTTCGATACGTGGACCCAGGGGCCGAGTTTGAGCCAATTTCGGGTTTTGATCTAATTTTAAAGCTTTTCTTGTGGAATTCATTTCATTAGCGTATATTGATGATATTGTACTGATTGTGAATAGATTTGGAGCATTTGGAGGACGAGTCCAGAGGCAAGAGCATTGTGGGGTTGAGATTTGACCGGTTTGAGGTAAGTAACGATTGTAAATCAAGTCCTGAGGGTATGAAACCCCGGATTTTGTATCATTCTACTATTTTTACTGATGCACATGCTAGGTGACGGGCACGTGGGCATGCACTGTTGCGGATTTGTGACTTGGTCCGTCCCATAGCAACTGTAAAGTTGCATACTTTGTTGAAACCACATGATACTTATATGTTTTAGAAAGAATTTCTGTAAATTGGGCTGAATGCCATGTTTGGGCCTTGCGCCAATGCTGTTTGGACCCTTAGGTGTTGTTGCTTACCATCCTCTCATTATTTTCGATTGAAAATCTATACTAAGTCATGTTTATACGTGTTTACCTCATAACTCAGTTTTATGACTCTATTTTGATGCATATAAATGCTTTGGGCCGAATGCCCTATTTTACTGAAATGCTCGAGTGGCTTGAGAGGTATATGACTGAGTGAGGCCAAGGGCCTGATTTGTGAGGATGAGTGTGGATCGGGACTGCCCGCCTGTTGCATACTTTATTATTATGGCACGCGAGTTGTCTGTGCAGTACGTGACTTGTCCGTGCAAATTATAGCTCTTGGGCTGAAGGAGCCTCTCCGGAGTCTGTACACACCCCCAGTGAGCACAGGTACCTACTGAGTGCGAGTGCCGAGTGCTGAGTGACTGGGAGTCATGAGGGATTATGGGGTATGACCGTGTGGTAAGAGTGATTGTGAGGTATGCCCGAGTGGCACGAGTAACTATGAGGTTTGCCTGATGGGCTGTTTATGAGTGATGGTTTGCCCGAGGGGCTGTTTATGATTTCATTATTTTTGCTCACCTTTGCATTTTTTCTCTGTCTGAAAACTGTTGAAAAATATCTTTAAATGATTTTTTCTGGAACTGGGTTAAACGAGATGTTTTTATTCAAATCCTGATTTTTAAAAGCATGTGGTATTTTACTGAGATTTCCCGATATGAATGTTATATGCTTTATTACTCGTTACTACTGCTCAGTCTTTATTTATTGTTGTTACTTACTGAGTTGGCGTACTCACGTTACTCCCTGCACCTTGTGTGCAGATTCAGGTATAGCTGGTCATAGTAGGGGTTAATGAGTGTTTTGGCTGTAGATTTTCTTGGAGATAGCAAGATATCTGTTTGGCAATCGCATCCCCTACTCTTCTCCCTCTTATCTTCCTCTAGTTGTATTTAGCTATTTGTCAGGCTGAGTTGGCCTTGATATTGTTAGACAGATTGTAGTAGATGCTCATGACTAGTGACACCCCGATGTCGGGCTTTTCCTTCCGCACTTTTATTTTGATTGGAACTCCTTTATGAAGGTTTTTTTAATGTTAAATAACCTTGAAAGCCTAGTTCCACAATAGGCGCCATCACGACAGGGGTTAGTTTTGGGTCGTGATAGATTGGTATCAGAGCCTAGGTTACATAGGTCTCACGAGTCATGAGAGGGTTTAGTAGAGTCTTGCAGATCGGTACAGAAACGTCTGTACTTATCTTTAAGAGGCTGCAGAACCTTTAGAAAACTCCACATTCTTGAATTTTTGTCGTGTGAATCTGTTGATTCTAGTAACTAAACATATGTTGTTTCATTCTCTCACAAATGATGAGGACTTGTACTACCGGTCAGGAGGGCCAGCTACCAGTACCACCCGCCTGGGCCGCGAGAGGCCGAGGCCACGGCAGAGGCCGTGGTAGGGGCAGAGGTGCAGCCCGTATAGCAGCTAGGGCAGTACCTGCAGATCCACCAGTTGTCCTAGATCATGACCAGGTTCCAGTTGTTGATGCACCCGCTCAGGCACCACCGGTGCCTATTGTGATTCCAGGCCTTCAGGAGGATTTAGCTCAGATTCTGATGGCGTGTACTGGCCTTCCTCATGCGGTCTCTATCTCGACGGCCGCATCTACTTCTCAGGCCAGGATAGGCACTCAGACTCCCGTCGCTCACACACCCGAGCAGATTATTCAGGGACTTCAGACATCGGAGGCACCACCAGCCCAGCTGGTTACTGTTCCTCAGAATTATGTGGTTCCTGCTATGCCTGAGGATGATCAGCGTAGGTTGGAGAGGTTTGGGAGACTTCAGCCACCACCTTTCAGTGGCACAGAGAGAGAGGATGCTCAGGACCATTTGGACAAGTGTCAGAGGATACTCCGTACTGCTGGTATTTTGGAGACTTGTGGGGTCTCATTCACTACCATTCAGTTTTTTGGGGCTGCACTCAGATGGTGGGAGACTTACGAGAGGCGTAGGCCTGTTGGCGCAGCACCCCTTACTTGGCAGCAGTTCTCCGTGGTCTTTTTGGAGAAGTTCGTGCCTCGATCTCGTAGAAAGGAGCTGCGCAGACAGTTTGAGCAGCTTCATCAGGGTGATATGTTTGTGACACAGTATGAGATACGATTCTCCGAGTTGGCCCGTCATGCTATCTGGTTGGTTCCCACAGACATAGAGAGGATCATGAGGTTTATTGATGGCCTCACTTATCAGCTACAGTTGCTCATGACCAGGGAGCGGGTTTCGGGTGCTACCTTTGATGAGGTTGTTGACATTGCTCGGCAGATTGAGATGGTTCGCAGTCAGGAGAGGGTTGAGAGGGAGGCCAAGAGGCCTCGTGGTCAGGGTGGATTCAGCGGTGCTTCTTTTGGGGGTCAGTTCCAGCACGGTAGAGGTCGTCATTTCAAGCACGCTCAGTCAGCTCGGCCATTTCATCGGGGTGCATCATCTGGCCATGGTTCTCATAGTTCTGATCAGGGACACTCATCACTTGGTTCCTTCCAGTTTAGAGTTCATCCCGTGCTCCACCTGTTCAAGGCTCTTCCATGCCAGGTTCTTCTACCAGTCATCCCGGTGCTAGGGGTTCCCTTCAGTTTCCGCCGCCAGCACCAGGGAGTTGTTTTGAGTGTGGGGATCTTGGGCACATGTGGAGGCAGTGTCCTCGTCATCATGGAGGTCTATCTTAGCAAAGGAGTCAGCCTCCGACTACAGTATCTGTTACCTCACCACACGCCTAGTCAGCTCGGGGTAGAGGTCAGTCAGCTAGGGGTCGCCCTAGAGGGGAAGGCAGATCAGGGGCTAGTCAGGACCGTTTCTATGCTCTCCCTGCCAGACCAGACGCTATTGCTTCAGATGTTGTGATTACAGGTATTGTCTAAGTTTGTCACCGAGATGCCTCGGTATTATTTGACCCTGGTTCCATGTATTCATATGTTTCCTCGTATTTTTCCCATTTTCTGGATATGCCCCATGAGTCCTTAGTTTTATCTATACATGTATCTACTCTATGGGCGATACTATTATTATGGACCGCGTATATTGGTCATGTGTGATGACTATTGGGGGTCTGGAGACCCGAATGGATCTATTGTTGCTCAGTATGGTTGCCTTTGATGCGATATTGGGTATGGATTGGTTATCTCCATGTCATGATGTTCTAGATTGTCACGCTAAGACGGTGACATTGACTATACCGAAAGTTTCGAGGGTTGAGTGGAGCGATTCTGTAGATTATGTACCAAGTAGGGTGATTTTATATTTGAAGGCTCAGCGTATGGTCGAGTGTGCATCCACTGTTTCATGTTTCCATGCTTCGGAAGTATTTTGGAGATCCATCCCATGTTTTGGATTTCAGCACGGTTCAGTTGGAGGGTGATATGACTTATGATGTGGAGCCGATGGTTATTTTGGATCGGCAGGTTCAAAGGTTGAGGTCAAAGGATATAGCTTCAATGAAGGTGCAATGGAGAGGTCAGCCTGTAGAGGAGGCCACCTGGGAGACCGAGCGGGAGATGCGGAGCAGATATCCACGCCTGTTTGAGACTCCAGGTATGTTTCTAGACCCGTTTGAGGACGAACGAATGTTTAAGAGGGGGAGGATGTAACGACCCGGCCGGTCGTTTCGAGAGATATAGCCTCATTTTCCCCATTTCTACTTCTTTTTGTGTTATTCAGCTATATTATGTTATGTCGGGTTAGTTGGTTCGAGACCGGAGTGGTTTCAGAGTGAATTGAGACACTTAGTCTCTTAAGTAGAAACTTAAGTTGGAAAATTCAACCGGATGTTGACCTATGTATAAACAATCTCGGATTTGAATTATGATGGTTCAATTAGCTCCGTTAGGTGATTTTGGACTTAGAAGTGCGTCTGGAATGTGATTTAGAGGTCCATGGTAGAATTAGGTTTGAATTGGCGAAATTGGAAATTTGGCGATTTCGATCGGCAGTGGAAAATTTGATATCGGGGTCGGAATGGAATTCCGGAAGTTGGAGTAGGTTCGTAGTGTCATTTTTGATGTGTTTGCAAAATTTGAGGTCATTCCGACGTGGTTTGGTTGGTTTCGGTATCGGTTGCCGAATTTGAAAATTTAGAAGTTCTTAGGCTTGAATCCGAGGGTAATTGGGTGTTTGGATATTCTTTTGAATGATTCGAAGGTTCGACTAAGTTTGTATGTTGATATAGGACTTGTTGGTATTTTTTGTTGAGGTCCCGAGGGCCTCGGGATAATTTTGGAAAGTTAACGGGAAGTTTGAAGTTGGAAAAATGTAGTTGGTGCTGCTGTTCTGGTGTGGCCACACCTGCGGGTTGGGAACCACAGGTGCGATTCGCAGGTGCGGGGTTTGTAAGCCTAGGTTTTTATCACAGAAGCGGATGAGGGGTCGCACCTGCGAGATCGCAGGTGCGAAGAGGTGATCGCAGGTGCGGGTTTTAGGACCTTAAGTGACTTCCGCAGATGCGGGCTTTTGGGCGCAGAAACGGAGGCCGCAGGTGCGCTATCTGGACTGCATATGTGGTTTTTCTGGGCAGAAAAGCATAAACTTAACCCTTCGCGAATTTTCGGTCATTCTTCACAATTTCAACTCGGTGTTTAGAGATTTTGGAGGGTTTTGAAGAGGGAATCAAGGGGATTTCATTGAAGTAAGTTACTTGAGCCTAATACTCGTATATATGGTGATTTTCCTGTTGTTTAATCATTATAGTTAGTGAAAATGAGGGGTTAGGGCTTGGAATATTTGGAGAGTAATTTAAGGATTTGAAGGACCAGACAATGTCGGATTTTGATGAATTTGATATGGTTAGACTCGTGAGTGAATGAGCTTTCTAGTTTTATGAATTTTGTCAGATTTCGAGATGTGGGCTCGGGGGCCGGGTTTGAGCCAATTTCGGGTTTTGGTCTAATTTGGAAGTTTTTCTTGTGGAATTCATTCCATTAGCGTATATTGATGGTATTGTACTGATTGTGAATAGATTTGGAGCATTTGGAGGCCTAGTCCAGAGGCAAGAGCATTGCGGGGTAGAGATTTGACCGGTTTCAGGTAAGTAACGATTGTAAATCAAGTCTTGAGGGTATGAAACCCCGAATTTTGTATCATTCTACTATTGTTAATGACGCACATGCTAGGTGACGGGCATGTGGGCGTGCACTGTTGGGGATTTGTGACTTGGTCCGTCCCGTAGCAACTGTAAAGTTGCATACTTTGTTGAAACCATATGATACTTATATGTTTTAGAAAGAATTTCTGTAAATTGGGCTGAATGCCATGTTTGGGCCTTGCGCCAATGCTGTTTGGACCATTAGGGGCTGTTTCTTACCATCCTCTCATTGTTTGCGGTTGCAAATTTATACTCAATCATGTTTATACTTGTTTACCGCATAACTCAGTTTTATGACTCTATTTTGATGCATATAAATGTTTTGGGCCGAATGCCCTGTTTTACTGAAATGCCCGAGTGGCTTGAGAGGTTTATGACTGAGTGAGGCCGAGGGCCTGATTTGTGAGGATGAGTGTGGATCGGGGCTGCCCGCCTGCAGCATACTTTATTATTATGGCACGTGAGTTGTCCGTGCAGCACGTGACTTGTCCGTGCAGATTATAGCGCTTGGACTGAAGGAGCCTCTATGGAATCTATACACACCCCCAGTGAGCGCAAATACCTACTGAGTGCGAGTGCCGAGTGACCGGGAGGCATGAGTGATTGTGAGGTATGCCCGATTGGCAAGAGTGATTGTGAGGTATGCCCGAGTGGCACGAGTGACTGTGAGGTTTGCCCGAGGGGCTGTTTATGAGTGATGTTTTTCCCGAGGGGCTGTTTATGATTTCATCATTTTTGCTCACCTTTGAATTTTTCTCTGTCTGAAAACTGTTGAAAAATATCTTTAAATGATTTTTATTGGAACTGGATTAAGCGAGATATTTTGATTCAAATCCTGATTTTTAAAAGCATGTGGTATTTTACTGAGATTTCCCGATATGAATGTTATATACTTTATTGCTCGTCACTACTGCTCAGTCTTTATTTATTGTTGTTACTTACTGAGTTGGCGTATTCACGTTACTCCCTGCACCTTGTGTGCAATTTCAGGTGTAGCTGGTCATGGTAGCGGTTATTGAGTATTTTGGTTGCAGATTTTCTTGGAGATAGCAAGGTAGATGTTTAGTGATCGAAGCCCCTGCTCTTCTCCCTCTTATCTTCCTCTAGTTGTATTTAGCTATTTTTCAGGCTGAGTTAGCCTTGATATTGTTAAACAGATTGTAGTAGATGCTCATGACTAGTGACATCCCGATGTCGGGATTTTCCTTCTGCACTTTTATTTTGATTGGTACTCCTTTACGAAGGGTTTTTTATGTTAAATAACCTTAAAATTATCTTTAAAATAAAAATATTGGTTTGTTTTGGAAATGAGTCAGTTTACCTAGTTCCACGATAGGCACCATCACGACAGGGGTTAGTTTTGGGTCGTGACAAACCCGCTCCAGAAGAAGAGAGAATACTCTATGAACATCCTATTTAAAGGTTATCAGAAGACTAATACACAAGGAAGCACAATTTCTATTAACGGTCAAATAGCCCGCCAAAACTCAAAGTAAGTGATATTCGGCCTTTACGAATCCTTTATCAAGATACAATATAATTTAGGCACTTACATTAACAAGTAGAGTGCAAACAATACAAGTACTTCATGACTTGGATCCTACAACTACCCGGGCTTAAGAATGATTAGTAGCTACACACCGACTCTCATTACCTCGTGCGTACATAGTCCCTATAATTAGAAGCAAATAGTAATTTAAAACACCTATGGGGTATATTCCCTCTTACAAGGTTAGGCAAGAGACTTACCTCGTCTCAAAGCTCACTTTCCGGCCCACAAATTCACTCTAAGGCCTCAACTTGGTGCCGAACAATCCGAAGCTAGTCAAATATTATACAAATCAATCAATATACACTCACAAGTTCATTATTTAGCTATTAGAGAGATTACCCAACTCAAATTGGAAGATTTCTAAAATTCACCCCCAGGCCCACGTGCTCGGATTCCATAAATTCTCAAAGATAAATGTTACCCATAAACTCACGAACTCAAATATATAATTTCTACTCAATTCCATAATTATTTTCATGGTTTAAATCCCATTTTTATAAAAACCTATGTTTTTCAACTAAACCCATAATTTCTACAATTTATGTGTTGAGAATCTACCTAAAATACATGTATTAAACTCATCTTGTATATAAATTACATACCTCAAAGTGCTAGGTGAAAACCCCTCTTCAAAGAGCTCTAAACTTGTCTAAGAAGTGAAAGAAATGAACCAAAATAGCATAAGTCCCGACATTAAATGAACCTCACTGCCCTAGCGATTTTTGCTTTTGCGGATCCTGGGGCGCACCTACAAAACATCCATCACAGGTGCGGTCCTCGCCCAGCTTGGCTAAGTCTGCTTCGGTGGAGAAGCGTGCATGCCTGCGCTTTCGCTTTTGCGGAGCTGGTCTGCTTCTGCGTACACACTCCTACGGAAGGTTGCCCGCACCTGCGATCCTGCAATGACCCGACTGATCGTTTTGATCTCTATCACATCGTTCGATGGTTTAAGGCATCCGATAGATTCACTTCATGTTTTATGACTTGTACACGTGGTCGGAATTGAATTTCGGGAAGTTCGGGGTGGTTTTGGAAAGAAAATTCTAAATTCGCAAGCTTTAAGTTGGAAGGGTTGACTAAGGTTTGACTTTTGAGTAAACAACCTCAAAATTGGGATTTGAAGGTTCCAATTGGTTCGTGTGATGATTTCAGACTTGGGCGTATGTTCGGGTTGAGTATCAGGTGGTCCGGAAGCATTTCAGCGCCTATTATGGAAAGTTGGCATTTTGGAAGTTCTAGAATTTTATAAGTTTGGTTTGAAGTGGATTTTGATGTTATCGATGTCTGTTTGGAGTTTAGAAGCTTGGAATAAGTTCGTATCGTGATTTTTGACTTGGGCGTATGTTCGGGTTGAGTATCGGGTGGTCCGGAAGCATTTCGACACCTATTATGGAAAGTTGGTATTTTGGAAGTTCTAGAATTTCATAAGTTTGGTTTAAAGTGGATTTTGATGTTATCGATGTCCGTTTGGAGTTCCGAGCCTTAGCATAGGTTCGTATCGTGATTTGCGACTTGTGCGTAACGTTTGGCGTTATTCCAGAATGTTTAAGTGTAATTCGGACGCGTTCGGCAATGTTTAAAGGTTGGAAAGTTGGAAGAAAGG
Organism: Nicotiana otophora; assembly: GCA_000715115.1. NCBI lineage: Eukaryota > Viridiplantae > Streptophyta > Magnoliopsida > Solanales > Solanaceae > Nicotiana > Nicotiana otophora. The sequence continues at coordinate 120,262 of AWOL01S0018888.1, read as the reverse complement.
TTTTTGGCCGTCAATTCAAAATTTTAATGTCTTTTGACATGCTTTCAGGCTTAGACTAAGTCTGTATCGCGTTTTGGGATATGTTGGTACGTTTTGATGGGGTCCTGGGGGCCTCGGGTTTGAAACGGATTGAAAACGGATTGGAATTTGGATCTGAGGAGATGTTGTTGCTACTGAAGACTGGTTTAATCGCACCTGTGAAAGGAGTGGCCGCAGGTGCGGTCACCCAGGTGCATAGGGGGTTTTCGCAGGTGCAATTTTCATGAAGAAGGTATGGGGTCACAGGTGCGAGGAAAGGTTTGCATCTCTGAAGTCGCAAATGCGGGGAAGGGATCGCAGAAGCGGTGCTGGGTGAGAGGCTGTGGTTGCGCAGGTGCAAGAAAATTTCCGCACCCGCAAGCTTGCAGGTGCGGGCAATTGGTCGCATAAGAGGGAAGGGTCCTTTGGGCTGAAGGAGCACAGAATTGGACCGCACCTGCGGAACCGGGGATGCGATGATCGCTGGCATAGGGACTTGTTAAGTACGTGGGTTTGGCTCATTTTCATTTAATTTCTTCCATGGGAGCCGGACTTGGAGCGATTTTGGAGCGTTATTTTCATCGTCAATCATGAGGTAAGTAATTTCTACAAGTTGTGAGTTAAATATACGAATTTGGGCTTGTAAATACATGAATAATTGTGGAAATTATTGGATTTTAAGAGAAAACCTAGATATTGGTGTTTGTTTATTTTTAACACAAAATTGGACATGGAATTAGGAATAAATTATATATTTGAGTTCGTGGTGTTATGGGTAAAGTTTATCTTCAAATAATTTTGGAATTCGGGCATGTGGGCTTGAGGGTTGACTTTATTGACTTTTCGAGCGGAGTTGGGAAGTGTTATGAATTAATTAATTATGATGTTGGAGTACATGTTTATTGTCTTTCGTGATTGTTTGACTAGTTTCGGAATGTTTGGCTTGGACTTGAGTGTTAGAGTGGCGTTGGAACCGGTTATGGAACTTCGGAGCGAGGTAAGTCTCTTGTCTAACTTTGTGAGGGGGAAACTACCCCCTAGGTGATGTAATTGTTATGTGCTATTAGTTGTGGGTTCTACGTACGCACGAGGTAATGAGAGTTTGTACGTAGCTAAAACATGTTTATGTCCGGGTAGACTTAGGACTTTACCATGCAATATTTGAATTCATTCTGCTAGCTAAATTAATTGAAATTATAATTGAACTTGATTTAGAAATATACACATATATATTAGGCCGAACCTTATTACCTTGAGTTGTTGGCAAGTTATTTATGAAACAGTAAAGGTTATACTTACCTAGTGTTCTTATACTGTATCGTAAGCTCATGTCTCGTAATTCGATAATTCCTTTCTATTCTTGTGGAGCGGGCCGAACGCCTCAGCAGGATTATGTACCATAATAGATGCATCTATGGTTCATGTCGATCGATCCTCAAAAGTGTATATGTTATGATAGGATCAGGTCAATCGCATTGGCAATATCATATTCTTTCTGATATCTGATCGTACGACCTCGGCATAATTATGTGCTATATCGCTAGCAGTCTCAATATTCGCGATATTTTTCTTCCATTGATGCCTTGCATTTTATATGAGAATTCTTATCCATTTTTTATTGGCACTTGATAATTCCGAGCTGTCGAGATAGAATACGGGATTGAGAAATTGGTATTGTTAAAAGACATTTTTGAACATTGTGTTAGTTACAGATTTACCTCACTACTATTGTTATACTCTTATTTGTTTATGATTTACCATATCGATTTATTAGACCACTAGTAAGTGTCAATGCCGACCCCTCGTCACTACTTCTCCGGGGTTAGGCTAGATACTTACTGGATAATCGTTGATTTACATACTCATGCTGCACTTTTGTATTAAATATGTAGGAACCGACAGGTTCATCTTATGATCATCTTGGCGCATAGGCGTAGCTGTTGAGGAGACTTTATGTGAGCTGCATTCCAGGCTAAGCATCGTAGTCCACGGAGTCTCCATCGTACTATTTATTTTATCTTGTCTTATTTAATTCTAGATAGATGTTGTATTATTATTGTACTCCTTAGTAAATACTCATACACTTGTGATACCGGGTTTTGGGGGTACCTACTTTGTGTTCGTTATTGTAGTTCATGTAATTATTATCATTTCACCTTGTAATTTATACCTTATATGGAAATTGAAAAAAATAATATCACGGGTTTTCTACGAGTATTAGATTTTACACTACTTATTTAATGAGATTCATGATTTCGAAAATAATAAAATGAGTAACTAAGTTGATTAATCATTGTTGTCTTGTCTGACGGAGGCGTTAGGCGCCATCACGACCTATAGCAGATTTTGGGTCATGGCAGCTTGGTATCAGAGCGTTAGGTTCACTTAGGTCTCACGAGTCATGAGTAAGTCTAGTAGAGTCATGTGGATCGGTACAGAGACGTCTGTACTTATCTTTGAGAGGCTATTATGCTATTACGAGCACTTCCCTTCTTGATTCCTCGTCGTTCGATTTGATTCCATCGAGGCTTTTGCCTTCATTTCCTTCCTACTCACTCTTGCACGATATTGAGCGCTTGTTATCAATTGGTCATCGAGGAGTTGTAGTGGTACTGCAGACATGGTGCAGGATGTTTCTCCCTGCGTATTCGAGAGACTTATTATCGCCGACTTGTGGAAGGGGTTCTATCGTCCCGGCCTTGTATTAGTATTTCCTATGGTTTTGCTGTTATGCACAAATTGTTATGATGTCCGTGCGTTGTTATCGTGTTGAGTTGTTGTGAACGGTAGATTGCTCATTCATGGGTCGCGGCAGTGGATGACTCGAAAGGAGGATTTCTTAATTCATGGTTTAGATGTTCGGCATTTAATTCCAGCGGAGGAAAGGCAATCAGACTATGGATGTTCAGGCTTTGGTTGATGGAGTAACGTGACCTGATATTTTTTAGCGTGGTGGAATTATCATTTGTGATGTGGTATCGTCATCCTTGTTTGAACGCATTAAGGTTCGCCGGTGTTATGGTCTTATTTCATTTGCCTTTCGGGTAGGGTATGGTGAAATAGTGTCTAAGACGCGGTTGTCAGAAATGACGGTGTGTAGCGGTTTCATAATCTAATCATTGTTTCTGATGTTGATGGCTCAAGGAAACTGATCTTCGAAGGGTCTTAATGGTTGTAGAAATTTATAAGTTCAGGTGCTACAAAGATGGATTTTGATTTGAGGCAGTATTTGGGCAGCGAAAGATAAGGAAAGACATGGTGCGAGGTGTCTTGTGGTGGTTGAATTGTTAGCGGGCCAAGTGTGAAAAGCAGAGGTCGAGAAGTTGCTTAAAGGAGATGGTTTAACCGAAGTGGGAGTGGTAGAGTAGCAAGTGGATTTTGTGGTAGGATATCCATATGCTTTTAGAAAAGTTTAGAGCGATTTGGGAATCATGGGGGATATGACTAGGTCCACGAATTTTATTTGGGGTGGTGGCTAGTGTACTGAAAAAGATTGAGTATGGCAGAGAGGGGGTTTCCTTGAAATGGAGAGGGGTGTGAAAAACTTGCTTATTGTTTTTGGGATGCAATGGGACTTATAGTTTGGAATGTACTGTCGGACTTTCAGTTGATGTCTATGGGGAATGAATAGACTCTTACAGTTAGCGGGTGAGCATGGGCTCAAGAAGGTTTACTGATTTCATGGTAGTTGTATCCTATGCAGTGTCATTGGAAGATGTCGGTATGGAATTCCATAGGTGGCCTATCTCCTATGGACAGGTTAGCGGTTGCATGATTTTGATGAAGTTTCTACGAACTACTTATTACCCGACTGAAGGTCGAATATGCGATTGTGGCTGATAATTCGGAATGCTCATGAAGAGTTTAACAAGGGACTACGAGAAATTTGGCAAGTTAATGGCGCGAGATCATGTTAATTGAGAAGGAAGAATCTTCGTGGGTTCTACATTATTTGATGGTAGCTTAAAGCTAAGTGGGGGAGCACACCATCTACGATTGGATCGTGTGGTTGTCTACTTGTGCAACTTTTGGTTATCAGTGCATTGGTGGATTATTTATGACTAAGAAAAATAAAACATCATGGGTAATTCAATCAAAGGACTTTATGAATGTGTGCTATATTTCGCTTTATCGATTCATGCGCAGGTTTTGGGAAGACTCGGAGTTTATGCTTCTTGTGGATCTGTTGTACAAGGAAAAATAATTATTCCGGTTGCTTCTTTGGGAGTGTTCATGTGCTGACAGTGCACTAGAGTTTGGCTTATATTTGAAACCAAGTCAGAGTGGGTAACTCTTAACAGTGGTTCTAATGGGTTCGTTATATGGCTAAATATCGGGATTTTGCAGCAGAGTGTGAAGAATACATGGGAAATTTTCTATGTTATCATCGGGTCTGCGGCGCAGTATTGGAAAATGGGAGAAACAGTTTTGGATTCGCGGAAGGTCTTTCAGAATAGGTGTGCCAGTTTGAGATGTTATCGTGCACATGAAGAGGTTATGATGTGGTTCATGGGTATTGAGATGATGTGGTCTCGTGAATTGGGTCACTCGGGAGAAATGTTGTTGAGTTCTGTTATGTTCTAGAATGGAGCTATTATTATTTCTAAGGCAAGTCAAGAGTAAATTGAAAGAAGTGGGTCGGTTATTAATGGTTTGAATCAACATGATTGTGGTAATGATCAGTTCCTTCAGCGTGATAAGGTATACAAGTGGGTTGTGGTTGTATGTACGGGCTCAACAGCCACCATAATTTGCTTGATTTGGTAGGTATTTGATTCAAATGGCCTTGTTGTGTAAATGAATTTCCGTAAGGGTAATGGCAGTTTAAACCACAATTTGAGGTTTGTATTTTCTGCGGTTATGGGAATTTAGTCATGCATTGCAATGGTTCTTCTTAAATGAGTTAAGTGAAAGGTTTGTAGATGATGAAGTGTTTATTCTATTGGATGTAAAGGAGTTATGATGAAATTCTTGTACTCTCGTGTAGCGGCATGGTAAGTGTAGCGGGCGGTATGGAAACCTGGAGGTTGAGGACCAAGGTCGAGGTTTGGTGTTGATAAAAATGTCACGAGCTCAAAGGAGCGGAGGGGGGGAGATTTAAGATGTTCAGAGTATGTTGGCATAATATTCGGGCAATCTGAGGATGGTCTATTTGAGGAAGAAGTGTTGGGTATTGAAATGCGGATGCTTGACTAGCACTATGGATGTAGCATGGTCGTTGGCCATTGATGTTCAGATCTTACTACCTAGTGCGGAATGTTGTGGGGGTATATCCTACGAGAAGATCGTATAAATGTGACGTGTTAGTCATTCAATTGTTAGAGATTTAAATCAGGTATGGAGATTTTGGTATTGTCACCAATGGGAGAGGTTATGATTGGGAATCGCTCTATTCCTTTGGTTGTGGACTGTGTGAGCTTGTTCCAGATTTGATGTTTGTCTATATATGTCATGAATAGGGTTATTATGGATCCTTGAAAGGTCATTAGCCTTGTATGGGATAAGCGGAATCAACTTGAGGCCCGTTGGTTAGATTTACATCAGATCAGATGTGTTTATTCAGCATAGCACTGCTATTGAGGAGTCTTCGAGTGTTGGATGTTATTCATGTTGTCAGCTATCCTATGTAATACTATATTATGCCATGTGGGTTGTGATACGAATTGATTATTCGCACATGTGTTGTGATCACGTGTAGCTTGTGGTGTTATATGAGCAAGATGGCTCTCGAGATGCAAGTCATTTATTTCACCATAGTCGTACTTGGGTTTTGTAACGTATGCCGCTATCATCTCCCCAGGGATTGTATTATGCACTTGGCGTGCTTGTGGTCGATATTCGGGAATTTCGTACGTATAAGCATTACGGGTTGTTGGGTGTTTCCTTACTGATTGTTATGTTTGGATCGGGTGGCCTGCCGCCACGGATACGTTGTTTGGATTGGGTGGCACACCACCATAGGTATGTTGTGTGGATCGGGTTGCATGACGCAATAGGGTCATGTTTGGATCGGGTTGCATGCTGGATTGGGTTGCACGCTGGAACATTGAGATGTTGAGTACGGTTCCCTATATCTATCCTTGTGTATTTCGTTTCTCATTCTCTGAGAAGGGTTCATAGCATCTTTTCAGCCGTTTTATTTGTTACGCGGCGGGGTAGTTCTTTTCCAGAGTTCGTTCTTCCGTATGTGTCACATTCTAGTTATAGTTTGTTGGTGCATTGATGGCGTCATATGAGATCTTGGTCAGTGTTTGAGGTGGCTTATTGCCTGAGCAGCTTGTACTGGGTGAGACGAGGGTATTGGACCTAAAATTGGTGCAATCAGATTCATGTACTGTATATTAGAGAGAAATTATTGTTAATCAGTTCAGACTGAGGAAATGGTTCTTGTCAGGTGAAGGGACTCAGTGAGTTATTCATTTGATAGGTGGTCATGAGTTCCTGCGCATCTATTTCATCGTTGCAGTATTGTGAGGATTGAAATCGGGCTTATATGTGTTCTGAGGTATACTACGGGCGCCAGGTCAGTAAATTTACAACTGTTGTGCTTCAAGGAAGTTGCCTTGGGCAAATGAGTTATATGGTGCGTTGTGTGATGTTAGCATGGGTGCATGATCATGTATGGGTTCAATGTGTGGAGATTTATACGACGTTTGTATGTTAGAATCAGGTCTTGTAGAGAAATTCAGAGGTTGGAATTTGGTTCTAAGTCTTATTCACTAAATAAAAGGGAGGATCTTCAGTCTGGCTCGAGCTAATGTGCTCAACTGGGTTGTGGTGGAACGGGTAGGTGCATAAGGTGTTGAACAGTGATTATGGGACTTCTCTGGAGCAGTTCTTAGCACGTTCAAGGATGAACGTATGTTTAAGTGGGGGACAATGTAACGACCTGACCTATTGTTTTGATCTCTAGCGCGTCGTTCGGCGGTTGGAGGCCTTGAGTAGCTTCACTTCATGTTTTATGACTTGTACACGTGGTCGGAATTGAATTTTGGGAAGTTAGGAGTGGTTTTGGAAAAAACTTTCTAAATTCGAAAGCTTTAAGTTAGAAGGGTTGACTAAGGTTTGATTTTTGAGTAAACGACCTCGAAATCGGGATTTGAAGGTTCAAATAGGTTCGTATGATGATTTCGGACTTAGTCGCCTATTATGGAAAATTGGCATTTTGGAAGTTCTACAATTTCATAAGTTTGGTTTTAAGTAGATTTTGATTTTATCAATGTCCGTTTGGAGATCCAAGCCTTGGAATAGGTTCGTATCATGATTTGTGACTTATGCGTAAAGTTTGGCATCACTCCGAAATAATTAAGTGTAATTCAGACGTGTTCGGCGAAGTTTGAAGGTTGGAAAGTTGGAAGAATGTTTTTGGCCATCGATTCATAATTTGGATGTTGTTTGATGTGATTTGAGGCTTTGACAAAGTCCGTATCGCGTTTTGGGATGTGTTGGTATATTTGGATAGGGTCCGGGGGCCTCGGGTTTGAAATGGATTGGAATTCGGATATGAGGAGATGTTGTTGCTATTGAAGACTGGTGTAATCACACTTGCGAAAGGATTGGCTATACATGTGGTCACACAGGTGCGTAAGGGGGTCGTCGCAAGTGCGATTTTCATCAAGAAGGTTTGGGGGCTCAAGTGCGAGGAAAGTTCCGCACCTACGAAGTCGCAGATGCGGAGAAGGGGTCACAGAAGCGGTGTTGGGTGAGAGGTTGTGGTTGCGCAGGTGAGAGGAAATTTCCGCACTTACGAGCTCGCATGTGTGGGTTGTTGGTCGCAGAAGCGGGAAGGGGCCTTCAGCTAAAGGAACGTAGAAGATGACTCTTGTCAGCAAAAGCGAAGTGGTGGGAATCATGGGTTTCGCACATGCAATGTTTGGAACGCAGTTGCGGTCAAGTGACCGCAGGTCCGATGATCGCTGGGCATATGACCTTGTTAAGTACGTGGGTTTGGCTAATTTTCATTTCATTTCTTACATGGGAGCCAGCCTTGGAGTGATTTGGGAGAGTCATTTTCATCGTCAATCATGAGGTAAGTATTTTCTACAAGTTGTGAGTTAAATATACGAATTTGGGCTTGTAAATACATGAAAAAATGTGGAAATTATGGGATTTTAAGAGAAAACCTAGAAATTGGTAATTTTAGATTTTTACCATGAAATTGGTATGGAATTAGGAATAAATTATATATTTGAGTTCGTGATACTATGGATATAGTTTATCTTTAAAAAAATCAGAATACGAGCATGTGGGCCCAAGGGTTGACTTTATTGACTTTTCGAGTGGAGTTGAGAAGTGTTATGAATTAATTAATTATGATGTTGGAGTACATTTTTATTGGCTTCCATGATTGTTTGACTAGTTTCGGAACATTTGGCTTGGAGTTGAGTGTTAGAGTGGCGTTGGAGTCGGCTATGGAACTTCGGAGCAAGGTAAGACTCTTGTCTAACTTTGTGAGGGGGAAACTGCGCCCTAGGTGATATAATTGTTATGTGCTATTAGTTGTGGGTGCTACATACGCACGAGGTGACGAGAGACCGTACGTAGCTAAAGCATGTTTATGTCCGGGTAGACTTAGGACTTTACCATGTAATATTTGGAATATTTGAATTCATTCTGCTGGCTTAATTAATTGAAATTTTAATTGAACTTGATTTAGAAATATATATACAAATATATTAGGCTAAGCCTTTTTACCATGAGTTGTTGGCAAGTTATTTGAGAAACGGTAAAGTTTATACTCACCTTATGTTCCTATACTGTATCGTAAGCTCGTATCTCATAATTCGATAATTTCTTTCCTTTCTTGTGGAGCGGGCCGTTCGCCTCGGCAGTAAAATATATGATTTGTGCCGCTCGACCCTCGGCAATGTACACATTATGATGGGAACGGGCCGATCACCTCGGCAATATCAATGTTCTTTCTAAGATCTAGCCGTACAACCTCGGCGTAATCGTGCGCTATATCGCTAGCAGTCCGAATATTCGCGAGATTGTCCTTCCACTGATGCCTTGCATTTTATATGGGAATTCTTGTCCATTTGTTATTGGCCCTTGATAATTCCAAGCTGTCGAGATAGAACACGGGATTGAGAAATTGATATTGTTAAAAGAAGTTTTGGAAGATTGTGTTAGTTACAAATTTACCTCACTACTATTGTTGTACACTTACTTGTTTGTGATTTACTATATTGATTTATTGGACCACTAGTAAGTGTCGATGTCGACCCCTCGTCACTACTTCTCCGAGGTTAGGCTAGATACTTGCTGGGTACACGTTGATTTACATACTCATGTTGCACTTCTGCACTAAATGTGCAGGAACCAACATGTTCATCTGATGATCATCTTGGCGCGTAGGCACAGCTATTGAGGAGACTTCATATGAGCTGCATTCCAGGCTACACATCGCAGTCCACAAAATCTCCATCATACTATTTATTTTATCATGTCTTATTTACATTCTAGATAGATGTTGTATTATTATTGTACTTCTTATTAAATGCTCATGCACTTGTGACACCGGATTTTGGGGGTACCTACTGGGTGTTCATTATTGTAGTTCGCGTAATTAGTATCATTTCACCTTGTAATTTATACCTTATACGGAAATTGAAAAAAATAAAATAACAGGTTTTATACGAGTACTACATTTTACATTACTTATTCAATGGAATTCATGATTTCGAAAATAATAAAATGAGTAACTAAGATGATTAATCACCGTTTGCTTGCCTGACGACACCGTTATGCGCCATCACGGCCTATAGTGGATTTTGGGACGTGACAGATCCAGGCTTCCTTGGCCTAGACCGCACCTGCGAGCTCGCAGGTACGATAAGCCATCCGCTTCTACGACTACTGGACAACCTACTCTAGGCCACTTCTGCAGTTGATGGGATGCTTTTGCGAGGTGGCACCTGCGGCCAAAACCTCACAGGTGCGAACGCACTAGAACTGGAGCACCAGCAGCTCCGCCAAGTCAAATTACGAGTCTGATTCTAATCCGTTTTTCCTTCAGGACCCTGTCCAATTAAACTCACACATCCAAATATATAATACGGACCGGCTCGCACGATCAAAACACCAAAATAACATCTAGAAATACAAATCGGATGCCAAAACACTTGAATCGAATTATGAAACTAAAAAACATCTAGAAACACTTCCGCACGTCCGATTGCTATCAAATCAACTCAGAACAACGCCAATTTTTGGCGTGCAAATCACAAATCACTTTATGGAACTTTTTCCAGGCTCAGAATCCCAAAGGAATCTCGATAACACCAAAAACTATTCCAAACCAAACTTAAGGAACTTGAAAAACCTTCAATGCGCCAACATTCAATATTAAGCGTTGAAACGCTCTCAGGTCATCCGAACCCGATCCAAACATACACACAACTCCAAAATCATCATACAAAACTATTAGGACCGTCAAATCCCTGTTCCGAGGTTGTTTATCAAAAATGTTGGCTCAAGTCAAACTTAACCATTTTAAGCCAATTTTAAGGAACTAAGTGTTCCGATTTCAACCCGAACCCTTCCAAACCCAAACTAAGCATCCCCTCAAGTCGTAAATTAGTAAAAACACATACAGATAGTCTTAATTAGGGGAACGGGGACCTAGAAAGTGAAACGATCAGTCGGGTCATGACATTCTCCACCTCTTAAATAAAGGTTCGTCCTCGAACTGGTCTAGAATCATACCTGGAGTGCCGAATGTGTGGATAATTTCTCCGCATGTCCTCCTCGGTCTCCCATGTCACCTCCTCGACTGGTTGACCCTTCCACTGAACCTTTACCATAGAAATCTTCTTAGACCTCAACTGGCGAACCTGCCTGTCAATAATGGCAACTGGCTCCTCCTCATAACCCAGGCTCTCATCTAGCTGAACCGTGTTATAGTTTAACACATGCGACCTGTCGGCATGATACTTCCGGAGCATATACACGTGGAAAATCGGATGAACCCCCGATAGACTGGGAGGTAAATCAAGCTCATAAGCAACCTCCCCAACTCGCCCCAACACCTCAAATGGGCCTATAAACATTGGGCTTAACTTGTCCTTATCCCCGAACCTCATGATTCCCTTCATCGGCGAGACCTTCAAGAGAACCTTCTTGCTCACCTTAAATGATAAAGAATGGGCCTTCTGATCCGCGTAACTCTTCTGTCTGGACTGTGTTATGCGAAGTCACTCCTGAATCAACTTCACTTTCTCCAAGGCATCCTTCACTAAATCAGTACCATATAACCTAGCCTCGCCCGACGCAAACCAACCGATGGGTGAACGACATCGCCGACCATACAAAGCCTCAAATGGAGCCAATTCGCTCTCTTACAGCCAGTTACTACGATTGATTGTAGAGAGAGTGCTCTTGCAGCCAATACAACCACAACCTAACTTGCACGAGATTCAACAACTGAAGCTACTGGTAGTCCCGAGAGGGATGCTGGACTGATAACTGTTGTTATAAGCAAACTCGGCCAAAGGCAAGAATCGATCCCACTTCCCTCCAAAGTCAATCACACACATGGTACATTTTCGTAGCCCCTAGATGAATAGAATACCGAGAACTATGTGTCTTCTCTAGAATCTTCTCCCTTAAGCCATCAACATTAGGAATATATAGGCGACTTGGAGCCGCAGAACACTATCCTCACTGATAACAACCTCCTTGGCACCACCCCTTAGTACCGTCTCCCTGAGAACCAACAAGTGCGGGTCATCGAACTGACGAGCCTTGATCTAAGATCCAACCTCACAAGTCTGTTAGACAAGGACTGAATGTCCAACACTAATGGCCTCTCCTCTGCTGAAATGAATGCCAAACCACCCATATTCTCAGACTTTCTGCTCAAGGCATCCGCAACCATATTTGCCTTGCCCGGGTGATGAAGGACGGTAATATCATAATCTTTTAGTAACTCAAGACACCTACGCTGCCTCAAATTGAAATCCCTCTGCTTGAACAAATGCTGCAAGCTACAATGATCGGTGTAAACCTCACAGGACACCCCATAGAGATAATACCTCTAGATCTTGAGAGCATGAACTATCGCGGCCTACTCTAAATTGTGCACGGGGTAATTCTTCTCGTGGGGCTTCAGATGACGTGAAGCATATACAATAAGTCGCCCCTCCTATATCAATACACACCCCAAGCCAACGCGTGAAGTGTCACAATACACAATATAGATACTTGAACTGGAAGGCAACACTAGAACCGGTGTTGTAGTCAATGCGGTCTTGAGCTTCTGAAAGCTCGCCTCACAATCATCAGACCATCGGATCGAGGCACCCTTCTGGGTCAATCTAGTCAAAGGTGCTGCAATAGATAAAAATCCCTCCACAAACCGGTGTTAATAACCTGCTAACCCCAAGAAGCTCCTGATCTCGGTCGTTGTGGTAGGGTGAAGCCAACTATGAACTGCCTCGATCTTCCTGGGATCTACCTTAATAACCTCGCATGATACAACATGTCCCAAGAATGCCACAAAATCTAACCGGAACTCACACTTGGAAAATTTAGAATATAGCTTCTATTCCTGGAAGGTCTGAAACACCACTCTCAAATGCTGCTCGTGCTCCTCCATGTTACGCGAGTAGATCAATATGTCATCAATGAAAACATTGACAAATGAGTCAATATTTGGCCGAAACACCCGGTTCATCAAATCCATAAACGTCATCGGGGCGTTAATCAAGCCGAAGGACATCACTAGGAATTCATAGTGGCCATATCTAGTCCGTAAAGCCATCTTCGGAACATCCGAATCACGAATCTTCAGTTGATGATACCCCAATCTCAAGTCGATCTTAGAGAACACCTTGGCACCCTACAACTGGTCAAACAAATCATCAATACGCGACGACGAGTACTTGTTCTTAATGGTAACTTTGTTCAACTTCCGGTAATCAATGCACATGTGCATAGTCTCATCCTTCTTCTTCTTCACGAACAACACTGATGCACCCCATGGCGATACACTCGGTCTGACAAACCTTTTTGCTAGAAACTCCTCAAGTTGGTCTTTTAACTCCTTCAAATCTCTCGGAGCCTTGCGGTATGGTGGAATAGAGATAGGCTAGGTACTTAGAGCCAAAACAATACGAAAATTGATATTACGATCTTCCTCGCACCTGTGAGCTTGCAAGTGCAGTAAGCCCTCCGTTTCTGCGACCACTGGATAGCCTATTGCAGGCCGCTTCTGCGATCGATGGGCCGCTTCTGTGAGATCGTACCTGCAGCCAAAACCTCACAAGTGCAAACGCACTAGAGCTGGAGCACCAGCAGCTCCCCTAAGTCAAATTCTGAGTTCTATTCCAATCCATTTTGGCTCCAGGGACCCTGTCCAATTACACTCACAAATCCAACAACATAATACGGACGTGCTCGCGCGATCGAAACACCAAAATAACATCTAGAAATACGAGACGGATGCCAAAACACATGAATCAAATTATGAAACTCAAAAACTTCTAGAAATACTTTCACACGTCTGATTCCTATCAAATCAACTCGTAACGATACCAAATTTTGTGTGCAAGTCACAAATCACTATACGTAATAGTTCCCAGGCTTGAAATTCCAAACGGACCTCGATAACACCAAAACCTACTCCAAATTAAACTTAAAGAACTTGAAAAAGCTTCCATGCGCCAACATTTAATATTAAGTGCTGAAATGCTCCTGGGTCATCCGAACTAGATCCGAACATACGCCCAAGTCCAAAATCATCATATGAACCTATTGGGACAGTCAAATTTCGGTTCCGAGTTCGTTTACTCAAAACATTGACTCAAGTCAAATTTAACCATTTTAAGCCAATTTTAAGGAACTAAGGGTATGTTTGGTATGACGGCCCCATTTTTCACTCTTTGGTTGCACAAAATAGTTTGGAAAATAATTTCCTAGATATTACATTTTTCTGAAATTGGAGGAAAATGACTTCCCTAGAAAACGTTAGGAAAATATTTTTCAAAAACTCCATCCACCCTCACATCTAACCCCAACCCCCTCAAACTTCAATTTTTTATGTTTTCGTTTTTTTGCGGCACCCACCCACCCCAACTCCGTCACCCCCACCCCATAAATATTTTTTTTACATTTTTTTTGTATTTTTAATTTTTTGTTTTCTGTTTTTTTATTTTTCTGCTCCACCCACCCAACCTCCCCCAGCAAAAAAATATTGTTTTTATATTTTTAGTTCTGGCATTTTCATTTTTCAGTTTACAGGTTCGAAAATTTACGAGTTCCAAAGTAATGAATTCGGAGGTTTATGTGTTTGGAAGTTTACGGGTTTAGAAATTATAGAGTTTACGGGTTCGAATGTTTAGCAGTTCAGAAGTTTATAAAATTTGTGGGTTCTGAAGGTCGTTGGTTCGAAAGTTTATGGCTTCATGTTCATTGTATGTAAATTATTTATGAATACTCTTGAGAAGTTATTTTTCTTAATTTACGTACCAAACACAAGAAAATGAGTAAGATTACTACTTGTTTTCAAAGAAAATATTTTTTTGAAAAATATTTTTCATTATACCATACACACCCTAAGTGTTCTGATTTCAACCTGAACCCTTCCAAACCCGAACTAATCATCTCCGCAAGTCATAAAGCAGTAAAAGTACATAAGGGAGTCTTAATTAGGGGAACGGGGACCTAGAAAGCGAAACGACCGGTCAGATTGTTACACCAAGTCTCATGTCTAATTTTGTGATGAGGAAACTACCACATAGGTGTAAATTGTTATGTGATACTAATTGTGGGTGCTACGTACGCACAAGGGGACGAGAGTTCGTGCATAGCTAAAAATTCATGTTATGTCCGGGTAGTTTTAGGCCTTATTTATGTTATTACTTGCACTATTTGAACTCAATTTTCTAGTTTGAATTACTTGATAAATAAGTAAGAATTTGGTTAAAGATTATGTTAAATCGAGCTTGCTTATCTAAAGAGTTGGCGGACTGTTAATCATTGATGAGAATTTTTATTCTTTTATGGGCTTACCCTAAAGTTGTAAATACATAATTCGTAATCCGAAGAGTATCCCTATCCATGTGGATCAGGCCGAACGACCTCTGCATAATTCGTGCATGAAATCGTTAAGAGTCTGAATACCCACAAGATTACCATCTTAATTATACTTGGAAATTTCATAATATTTTTTATGACATGAGATCGGATATTTAATTGAGGGTTCCTATTGTTCTGATAACATGTGGCCCTTGGGGACATTGTAACTGATAATTGTTGTTAACAGATTTTCTTAGCTATCGTTCCTTATTATTGATCCTGTTGTATTTCATGCCTATTTAAGATTCTTGTACATTATTTATTAGACTACTAGTAAGTGTCGATGTTTGACCCCTCGTCACTACTTCTCCGGAGTTTGGCTAGATACTTACTGGGTACGCGTTGATTTACGTACTCATGCTATACTTCTGCACTAAATGTGAAAGATCTAATAGGTTCATTCGATGGTCACCTTGGCGCGTAGGCGCAGCTACTGAGGAGACTTTATGGTGGGCTGCTCTCTATGCTACGCACCACAGTCATTAGAGTCTCCATCTTATTTATTTATTTTATCCTGTCTATTTCATATTCCAGACATATGTTATATTATTATTGCACTCTTTAGCAGATGCTCATGCACTTATGATACCGGGTTTCAGGATATTCTAGTGGTTGTTTATGGTTCGATCCGATATTATCATCTTTTACTTTATATCTTACTAATGTTTTAAGTATTCATGATCTTTAAATGCATTGAATTCTTTACTTAATAAAACTTATGATTTTAAAAATAATAAAATAAATAATTAAGTTGGTAAATCACCGTCGGCTTGCCTAACAGCGACGTTGAGCGCCATCACGACCCATAGCGGGTTTTGGATCGTAACAATGCATTTTTCAATTTTTTAAAAACAAAACACTCTCTAATCAAATCTCTTAAAAAGAGAAAAAATGTGATACTTATTCTCTTATATGAATTTTTTTTTCTAATTTTCTCTCACGTGAATAATTGTACTTTTTAAGACTTTACCTCCTCTCCTCGTAAAAATATTTATTTATAATTTATCAATTTGTAAATATTCAAATAACAATTATATTGCACTAGAAATATAAACTAAAAATATATTTACGCCCGGCCCGGTCCGAAGCAGCAAGGTTCGAACTCGGACGAGCTAAATTTAGCCAGAAGTTTTCCAGCCGGCTATCCAACCCACAAACTGACCCGAAACATTAACCAGAGGGGCTAATTTTTTGGGATTGTTACGCGAATAGCCGGTCATATTTTATGTTTATTTTTTCTAGCCGATATACATAGATTATATATTGATTATTCACAGTTATACATATGTTATATATGAATTATACATATATTATACATCCGCCGACTATTATTAGTTTGAGAGATTAGGTGAACGACTATTTGGGTTAATTCTTCTAATTTTTTTCATATCCAACTCATCCAGATAACTTCTTTATTTTTAGCTCAGCAGAACCTTCACTATACAGAGAGATGTGCCGCCCTTCTATCCTCCAGCCCCTTCTCCCTCACAAATAACAATTGTGACTAAGGGTGAGGTTAGTAAAATATTTGTTTTAGGCCCCCAAAAATTTTGTGGTCCCAAAAAATATTAATTGTGAAATACATTATCATATTTTCGCTTACACAATATTGAATTTTGTAGGAAAAAGTACAAAAGATGTATAAAAAGGAAGAAAGAAAGACTGCATAACTTTTAATATTAGAAATATTTTAGAACTTTGAATTAAACTACTCTAAGGTAATGTATTGAAAAAATATGGCCAGTATCTTATTACTTTGACTTAACCCATTCCAATATAAAGAGTTATATTACTCTGTGATATAAATTTGTTATGTCTTACATGAATAACAACAACACTATAAATAAGTATGAAAAGAAAAGGAAAAACGACATCAATATTTTCTTTTGTGTGTGCACATGTGTATAGAATTTGAATTTTTATTAATGTTTAATTTAGGTCATTAATTTTGTTGAGCATACTTTAAAGGTAAAATACCAGTTATATCCATTTATAAATAGCTCATTACCAAAATTGGTCAATTCATAAACTATTACTAATATTAGCCAAATATTACTAATATTAACCAATTAGCTATTTGTAGCAAAAAAGGTTAATTTTTGCTTTCTTTTGAGTGGATGTTATTAGAATAGATTAGGTACATGTTAAGGAGCTTGAATCTCAGTTTTGGGATGATTTGGTGAAGTTTTGAGATGGTTTGAATTGAAAATTCGAAATAAAAACTGAACATGAAAAAATGATATATGTATCACACTATGTATTATTTGTGTATCACATATGTATCATATTTATATCAATTGTGTATCACATGTATACTTGTGTGTGAGATACATGCGTGATACATGTTTGATACATGTGTCGCATAAGCATTTTTTGAACTCGATTTAATTAAAAATTTTGCTACAAAACTAGTCCAAATCACCTCCAATCTTCCTCAAATTGTGTATATTGACTTATCTATATGTTTTCAATGAATTTCAACTATACTCATTGAAAAAATTCTTTTTTGCTTAGATTTTTGAAATCTACTGCGTTTTTTTTGTTGTTGTTGTTGTTGCTGCTGTTGCTGCTACCCGAGCTAATCTTATCTTGCAAGATCAATAGGACTGATGAGGCGAGATGAAGATCTCAGCCAGTGATTGCAGTAATGGCATTGCAGCTATCATATTAGTCATCGCACCAGAAGTATCAGAAGGACTGTCGTTGTTGGAGTACGGAAGGTGGGGGAAGAAGCTGTGACGCTAAAAGGGTTGGTTCGCATCGTATGGAACTCCACAAGGGATAGCAGAAACAGGGAGAATTGGCCCGAAATTGATACATAAATGGCTAGTTTTAGTAAGTCTATGACTAATGGCTAGAGGTTGGTAAGTTGAGACTTATTTGGGACATTTCTGTAAGTTTTCCTACATTAAAAAATTGTGCAATTCGTAGATATGCTTGGCCTAATTCCAACAATCCTTGCTGTAGCCACCGTTTTGTTTGCTGCAATCTATGTAGCAATACTTTATAAAATCGATTGGGGAAATGTTTTGTTGGACTTCATGTTTGCTATCAATGTAGTTGTGGAAGCCTACGTGACGACAACTTGCCGATTTAAGCACGACACCAAAGAGAGGAAAATATGGGCTGGTTTGGCTGTTGGTTCGGCTATGGATGGCCTTGTTTGCCATTGAATGAGATATCTATTTTAATATTCCTGTGAAGTTCCATTCGATTTTTCAAATCAAGTCTTCTTCATTTCATTGTTCTACACAGAGCACAGCATATGAAGATGAAGGAGCTATGTCTGCGTGCGTTGTTTCAAGCAATCTGCATGTCAAAGAGATGTCTAGATGCACTTGACATCAGTATTAAATACGAGGGAGTTCCCATTTCAGATGAAACAAATAAATTTAGCTTGCTCGAAGTTGTACTAGACCCTAATAGTACTTCAGTGGTTTCTTATTTATTAAATTGGTGTAATTAAAAAAATATAGGGGTCTTGTTATCGGATATCCTTTCTCCAAATTAAGGAAAACCCGGCTCAACATATTCTCAATTTCACCTATGAGCTTAGCAACATAGGAAAATTGAGTATATATAATTATGTTTATGGGAAAGAATGTGAAGACTCTTGTGGATCTTTTTAAGATGGATCTTAAGTACCAAAAGAATTTGTAAGATCAAAGAACCGCGAGGCGTATCTTGATTATGGTAACGGTTCTGTAGCTCAAGATGAACTGAAATCACGTTCAAATTATGAGATCCCTCGGCGGCCAAAAGGACAAAGATTTTGCAAATGAATAAAAACTGATATTTTTCTTTTATATTCTCGGTGTTACCAACTAGTCGTTAGATAACATCTATTTTTTAAAATATATACTTCAAGTGCAACATATTTTATATTAATAACTAGTTAGCAAAAATACAAACGTTAGGGGTATTGGTTTTCCTCCGATCGATCGTTTTGAGCTCCAACGCGTCGTTCTGTGGTTTGAGGTCTTGAGTAGCTTCACTTCAGGTATTATGACTTGTGCGCGTGGTCGGAATTGAATTTCGGGAAGTTCAGAGTTGATTTGGAAAGAAAATTCTAATTTCGGAAGCTTTAAGTTGGAAGAATTGACTAAAGTTTGATTTTTGAGTAAACGACCTCGGAATCGGAATTGGAAGGTTCCAACAGGTTCGTATGATGATTTTGGACTTTGGCGTATATTCGGATCGGGTTTTGGATTAACCGGGAGCGTTTCAGCAACTATTGTGGAAGTTGGCATTTTGGAAGAATTTCATAAATTTGAGTTGAAGTGCATTTCAATGATATCGACGTTCGTGTGGGATTTTGAGTCTGGGAATAGCTCCGTATGATAATTCTGATCTTAGGAACGCGTCCGGATGTGGATTTGAAGGTCCGTAGGTCATTTTGGGGTCATTTGGGCGAAAGTTGAAAATTTGGATAATTTTGAGAAGTTTGACCGGGAGTGGACTTTTTGATATCGGGGTCGGATTCCGATTTCGAAAGTTGGAGTAGGTCTGTAATGTCAATTATAACGTGTATGCAAATTTGAGGGCAATCAAACGTGATTTGATAGGTTTTGGCATCGATTGTAGAAGTTTAGAATTTCAAAGTTCATTAAGTTTGAATTGAAGGGTGATTCGTAGTTTCGATATTTTGGGGCATGATTTGAGGCCTCGACTAAGTTCGTAATGTATTTTGGAACGTATTGGTATATTTGGTTGAGGTCCCGAGGGCCTCGGGTGGATTCCAGACGGTAAACGGATCGAGTTTGGACTTGGGAAGAACAGCTGAAGCTTCCAGCTTCTATTGGAACCGCACCTGCGCAGAGGAAGCCGCAGGTGCGAGCTCGCAGGTGCGAGCTATGAGCCGTAGAAGAGAAAGAGTAAGGGCAGGCCAGCCACCACAGGTGCGAAAGTTTTGGCGCACCTGCGTGACTGCAGGTGCAAGAGCAGTAGTCACAGAAGCGGATGGGCTCGCAGAAGCAACCCCTTTTATCCGCAGATGCGGAGCTTGGCCAAGTAAGGGAAATGCGCACCTGCGAGGGATTTGTCGCAGGTGCGGGACCGCAGATGCGGCCAAGGCACCGCAGGTGCGAAAATCACCTGGGCAGTGAGGTTTTTAAAAAGACGGGATTTTGCCATTTTCCTTTACTTTTCATTCGGTTGAGCAATTTTTGGAGCTCTTGGGAGGGAGATTTTCATCATCCATGTCAAGGTAAGTGATTTTCACCTATTACAAGTTAAATACTTGGATTATATATAGATTTAGACTTGAAAATTTGTAGAAATTTGGGATTTTGGTAGAAAACCTAGAAATGGATATTTTTGGATTTTGACCACGAAATTGGACATGGAATTTAGAATAAATTATATATTTGAGTTCGTGGTGTCATGGGTAAAGTTTATCTTCGAAACTTTTCGAAATCAGGGCCCGAGGGTTATTTTTATCGACTTTTCAAGCGGAGTTAGGAATTGTTGTAAATTGAATTATAATGAGTATTAGAGTATATATTTATGGGTTTAAACATTTATTGACTAGTTTTGGAGTGTTGGGCAGCGGTTTGAGTTGTTGTAAGGGCTTGGGAGCCGGTTATGGAATTTCGGAGCGACGTAAGTCTCCTTTCTAACTTTGTAAGAGGGAATTAACCCCATAGGTGAAATAATTCAATATGTGCTTATATTTGTGGGGGCTATGTATGCACGAGGTGACGAGAGTCCGTGCGTAGCTACTAATATGTTTATGTCCGGGTAGTCTAGGACCCAGATCATGTTATAATTGCGTTGCTTGCATCCTACTTATTAATTTAAATTGCTTAAATCATATCGAAACTTGGTAAAGGACCATTAAAAAGGTTAAACTTTATTTACTTGACCGTTAAATGAGAATTTGAAATTTAGGAATATTTGCCCCTTAATAAATCTTGAATTGGTTATTTAATGTGTATTTTTTCTTTTGTGAGCGGGCCGAACGCCTCGGCACGTTAAATTGATGCATATATGGTTCGCGTCATTCGACCCTCGGCAGTGCACAGTTTAAATATTTATGTTGGAGTGGGCCGTACGACCTCGGCATGATTTGCGCATGATATATCTTTGGAATTGATAATAATTGATATTGTTTTCATTGGTCTGAGGTCCAAAAATGTTAAATGACGAAAATAAATTTGGAAATTTCTTATGAACAAAAGAATTGTTTACTTTTTTCATGATATTGAACTTATAGCCGTTCTATGTAATCCATGCTTAATTATATCATCGACGTTTTATTTATAGCCCATAGTAAGTGTCGAAGTCGATCCCTCGTAACTACTTCTTTAAGGTTAGGCGGGATACTTACTGGGTACACATTGATTTACGTACTCATACTACACTTACTGCACATTTTTGTGCAGGTACATATATGTCTAGAGACCTTGCGGGCGTAGAGGCGCGTTTATTGCGGGGACTTAGTTGAGCTGCATTCCACGTTTCGAGTCCGCAGCCAGCAGAGTCTCCTTCAAAGTATTTATATTTTCCTGACCAATTTGTATTCCGGACAGATGTTGTATTTTATTTTACATTCCTAGCTGATGCTGATGCACATGTGACATCGGATTTTGGGGTGATCAGGGGTTGTCCTATAATTTACAATATTATTATGATATTATTATGTACAATAATATTTTACAATATTATTATGTACACTGTAAACTCCACCTTATACTATTTAATTGAAGGAAATGTGATTTTAAAATTATTAAAAATGAGAACCAAATTAAGTATTTATTTTTAGCTTGCCTGACAGCGGGGTCCGGCGCCATCACCCCCGTTAATGGATTTGGGTCGTGACAACATGGTATCAAAGCACTAGGTTTACGTAGGTCTCATGAGTCATAAGCAAGTCTAATAGAGTCTTGCGGATCGATACGGATACGTTTGTACTTATCTTCGACATGATACAGGACTGTTAGGAGCACTTTCCTTTCTTGGTTCCTCATCGTGCGATTTGATTCCTTTGAGGCTTATGCCTTCATTTCCTTCCTATTCGATCTTATGCAACGTGAAGCGCCTGCTATAAATTGGGAATCAAGAATTTTAATGGTACTACAGATGTGGTGCAGGGTGTTTCTCCCTGCGTATTTGATTGGGTTATTGTCGTCGCCTTGCGGAAGGCCGTTCTATCATTGCACCTCAGTATCAGTATTACCTAATGTTTTGAGGCTTGGCATTGATTGTTATGACGATTCGTGCGTTGCTATCGTACCGTGTTTGTGTAATGGTAGAATGCTTGTCTATGCATCGAAGCAGTGAATGACTTGGAAGGAGGTTTACTCAGTGCATGATTCAGAGATCCAGTATTTTATTTCCGGCGAAGGAAAGGCAATCGGACTATGAATGTTCTGGTTTGGGTTGACGGAGTAACAAGACTTGGTATTTCGAGCATGGTGGAATTTTCATCTGTGATGTGTTGTCATCGCCCTGGATTGAATGTGTTAAGTTCGCCGATGTTATGGTCTTCATCAATTTGCCTTTGAGGCAGGGTAGTGTGAAATAGTGCCGGGAAGAGGCTGTTAGAGATCGCAGTGTGTAGTGGTTCAGGACTTAATCGGTTGTCCGGGTGTTAAGGGCTCAAGGAAGATGATCTTCGGAAAGGTTTAAAGTTGGTAGCGATCGATTGGTTCAAGTGCTACAGAGGTTGATTTTGATTTAAGGCAACAACTGGACAGCGAAGGATGAGAAAGAACATGTGGGAGGTGTCTTGCGGTGGTTAAATTTCTAGAAGGCCAAGTGTGAGAAATAGAAGTCGAGTAGTTGCTTAAAGGAGAGGGTTTGACCAAAGTGGGAGAGTGGCAGAGTAGCCGATGGGTTCTGTGGTAGGATAGCTACACGCATTGAGGAATGTTTAGAGTGATTTGGAACTCATGGTGGACAATGACTAAGTCTACGAACTTAATTTGGAATATTGGCTGCTATACAGAGAAGGGTTGGATACGACGGAAAGGAGTTGCATGATATGAAGAAGGATACAATATGACTTTGGATTGGAATGTATTGTCACACATTTAGTTGATGTCCATGGGGAGTGAACGAACTTGTACAACTGGTGAATGAGCATGAGCTCAGGGTGGTTTATTGATTTCGTAGTAATTGTACTCGGTGCAGCGCTATTGGAAGATATCAGCATGTAATTTTCACAGGTGGGTTATCTCCTGTGAGCAGGTTAGCGGTCATGTGGTGTTGACGAAGCCTCTACGAAGGACTTTACTGGCTATCCAGTAAGAGGTCGAATATGTAAATGTGGCTAGTGATTCAGAGCGTTTATGAAATGGTTAACATAAGGATTTCGAGGAATTTGGCGGGTCGATTGCGCAAGGTCATGTCAGTAAGGAAGAAGGAATCTAGGGAGGTTCCAGGGTCATGTAATGGTAGCTTCAAGCTTAAGTGGAAGAGCCCCACCAACTACAATTTGATTGCATGGTTATCTACTTGTGAGGGTTCTAGTTAGCAACATATTGATAGGTTATTAAGACTAAGGAAAGAAAACACCTGTGATAATTTGAGCAAAGGATTTGAGAAATGTATGCTATAATTGGCCTTATCGATTCATGTTCAGGCTTTGGGAAGACTCAGGATTTATGCTTCGTATAGAGGTGAGTTACAAGGAACGTGATTCAGTCGGGTGCTTCTTTGAGAGGGTGTTCATGTGCCAGTAGGGCCTTGGAGTTTGATCATAATTGGGAACAAGTCAGAGTGGGTGACTCTCAACAATAGTTCTAGTGGGTTCAAAGTGCGGTGCCTAAGGATTTTGAGCCAGTATTATGGTTAAGTATTGAGCTTTTGTAGTAGATTATGAAAAGTTGCTTGGAGTGTTGTAAGTTATCTTCGGTCTGCGGTATGGCATTGGAGGAATGGGAGAAAATAACTTCAGATTCATAGAGGGATTTTCAAAATGGGTATACCAGTTGAAGATGTGAATATGCGCATAAGGAGGGTATGAGATGGTTCGTGGGTTTTGGAGACAACGTGGTCTCGTGAAATAAGGTCACTCAGGATGAGTGCGAATTTAGGTTCATGATGTTTTGAATGGAGCTATTATTATTCCGAAGGCAAGTCCGAAGTAAATTAGAAGAAGTGGCTCGGTTGGTAATGGTTGAATCAGCACGGTTCTGGCAGTGATCAGTTTCTCTAGCGTGAAGTTATACATGTAGTTTGTGGTTGTACACTTGGGCTTGAGCACCACCACAACTTGGTTAATTTGGGAGGTATTCAATTCGTATGGCTTTGTTATGTAAAGGGATTTCCGAAAGAGTTATGGTAGTTTAGATTACGACATGAGGTTGTTTGTTTTGTGGTTCGGGTATTTAGTTGCGTATTGTATTGGTTCTTCTGAAATGAGCTAAGTAAAAGGTTTCTATATGATGAAGTGTTTATCATATTAGTAGATTAGGGGTTATTATGAAATCCCTGTACTCTTGTGTATTAGTATGTTAGGTGCAGTGAGCGACATGTGAATTGGAAGTTGAGGATCAAGGTTGCAGTTGAGGTCGACAAGAATGTTAAGCCGGATGAGCAGGGAAGAATTCAGATGCTCAGAGTAAGATGGTATTGTCTATAGCGTCACCTGAGATCGGTGTATTGTGTAAGAGGCTTTGTGTACTGAGTTGCAGATTCTTGATTTGCTTTATAGCGTTAATGTGGCCGGCAGTATGGAGGTGCAGACTTGTTACCTAGTGTGGAAGGTCGTGGGAGTGCAACCCACGGGAAATTTGTATAAGGGTGACATGTAGTCACTTGATTGATTAAAGATTGAAACCACGTATGGAGATGGTGGTACTATCGCATAAGTGGGAATTGGTGCCTGGAGGGCGCTCGGTTCATTTGATTGTGAGTTGTGGAAGTTTGTTCCGGATTCGATGGTTATTCTTGCGGGTCATAGAAAAAATGGTCATTGTGGATCCTTGAGAGGTTATTTTCCCAAGCATGGTATGACCAGAATCCGTTTGAGGTCCGTTGATGGGTACAAATGTGGATGTATATTTTATACCAGCCTGGGTATGTTCATTCAGCATAGCATTCCTTATAAAGGAGTATTCGGGCGTTGGATGTGATTTTCGTCGTCAGCTACTTCATGTAATACTCTATTATGCCTTGTGGGTGGTGAGACAGCTTGATTATTTGTACAATGTGTTGAGGTCCTGCGTAGCGGTGGTGTTATGTGAGCAGGATGGCTCTCGAGATGTATATCATATATCGCACCTTAATTGTGCTTGAGTTTTATAGTGTATGACGCTACCTGTCTCCCCAGGTTTTGTATTATGCACTTCGCGTGCTTAGGGTTGATATTCGGGCATTTCATGAGTATGAGCATTACGGCTCGAGGTGTGTTTTCATTGGATTATTATGTGTGCATCGGGTGGCACGCCGCCACGGGTA
>AWOL01S0018888.1:70616-87892 GCA_000715115.1 Nicotiana otophora | reverse complement strand
GGGAGGGGACTACCCCTTAGGATTTGAGTTATTTAAGCTAATTGTGTAATGTGAAGGTCGTGTACACGTGGTGACGAGTACGTACTCGCGTTCGCAGGCCTCGGAGTCATCTTCTGATATTGTACTTGTACTGTTTATTTCTATTCCGGAATAGATATACTTAGGGATTTTTAAGCAAACTCAATAAAGCTTATGACGTGTACTACCGGTTTTGGGATATTATATCATATCGAAATGTTGGCTTCATTTAGAAATATTTGGTTTTCTTCTTAATAGTTCTGTTGGTTAATTGCTATCATTTAATTCAGTAAATGTTAGGCTTACCTTGTCGTAGAGACTAGGTTCCATCACGACATCCTACGGAGGGAAATCGGGGTTGTGACAAGTTGGAATCAGAGCTCTAGGTTCATAGGTGCTACGAGTCATAAGCGAGTTTAGCAGAGTCTTGCAGATCAGTATGGAGATGTCTATACTTATCTTCGAGAGGCTACGGAACTATTAGGAAGACTTCACTTCTTTCATTCCTATCATACGAGTTTATTGATCTCGAGTTTGATCCATTGTCATTCTATTCTCTCACAGATGGTGAGAACACGAGCTGCAGTCACTGATGACGCTGCCCCAGAGCCTGTGTTGCTCGGGGCCGAGGCAGAGGTCGAGGAGGAGCATGTACCGCAGCTAGAGCACCTGTCAGGGCAGCAGTTGAGGAGCCACCAGTAGCTCCGATGGAGGGACAGGCACCGGAGGCGCCTATTGTTACCGCCGAGACTTCAGGAGACCTTAGCATAGTTTCTAAGCATGTTTGGCACATTGGCTTAGGCGGTGTTGATTCCGGTTACACCAGCTACTTCACATACCGGGGGAAGAGCTCAGACTCCCGCCGCCCATACTCTAGAGTAGCGAGTCCACGTTGGTCAAGTTCCAGGGGTCATGCCAGCACAGCTTGTTGTTCCGGTTCAGCCCGTGGTTTGGGAAGCAGCATCTGAGGAGGAACAACTTATATTTGTAAGGTTCAAGAACTATCACCCTCCTACTTTCAGTGGTTTAGATTCAGAGGATGCCAAGGGTTTTCTAGAGAAGTGCCACCGTATTCTTCGCACTATGGGTGTTGTGGAGTGGGATTGATTTTACTATGTTCCAGCTTAAGGGAGCGGCATATCAGTGGTGGCGAGTGTACGAGTTAGGTAGCCCGGCCGATGCAGCTTCACTTTCGTGGACTCAGTTATCAGAGATGTTCTTGAGAGAGAAGGAGTTCCCCAGACTCTTTGGGATGCATGACATGCGGAGTTTGAGCAGTTGCGCCAGGACACTATGTCAGTGTCAGAGTATGCAATTATATTCAGTGATTTGTCTAGACATACCCCTGCTTTGGTTTCTATAGCTAGAGCGAGTCCACAGGTTTATTGAGGGGCTCAGTCATGATATCTGGTTCAGCATGGCTCGGGAGTTGGAGTCAGATGTTCCATTTCAGTTGGTAGTAGAGATTGCTCGCCGATTAGAGGGAATGTGGGGTCAGGAGAGAGGATAGGGAGGCTAAGAAGCCTCGGAGACCGGAAGGATCTACTAGTCCCTATTTTGGAGGCAAGGTACGCCATGGTAGATGTTTTGTGGGTCAGCCAGTTCAGTTTGCACTTCAAGCTTCGCATGGTGCTTCAGATATCCATGGGTCTTAGAGTGCCCATGCCGGACAGCTTCCACAGCCATGCCAGCAGAGAGGTTGCTTTAAGTGTGGAGATACCAGCCACATGGTGAGAGACTATCCCAGACTCCGGACATATGTGTCATAGCGGGGTATTCAGGCTATGAGTTCTTCTCCAGTTACTGATATCCTTGCACTGCCAGCTTGGGGTGCAGGTCAGGCGAGTAGAGGGGCCCAGAGGGGGAGGCGTGGCCCATTGTGAGTTTTGTCGGGTTCCGAGGCGTGGGCCCCACTGCCAACATTTTGAGCGGAGTTGAGAATTTTTATAAATTGTTAAATTTCAAACATTGGAGTATACATTTTGATTGGTTTGCACATTGTTTGCATAGGTTTTGATCGACAAGCATCGGTTTGAGGTGTTAGAGTGGCGTTGGAGCCGGCTATGGATCTTCGAAGCGAGGTAAGTCTCTTGTCTATCCTTGTAAGAGGGAATTTATCCGATAGGTGATTTAAACTAATATTTGTTGCTAATTGTGGGGGCTACGTACGTACGAGGTGACGAGAGTCCGTGCGTAGCTACTAATTATGCTATGTATGGGTAGTTTAAGACTCAAATCATGAATTACTTGTAATAATTGCATTCTTTATTTAATTAAAGTACTTGAATTATACCTCGGCAGAAATCGTACTTAATAATAATAATTACACGATACCTTGACATCCTATTGCAGCTTGTGAAGATAAATGATTAATTGGAAATTATTGAATTTGAAAGAATTATTTATTTCCGCTTGTTAAGAAAATTATTGCTATTCACATAAACCATCTCTATTTAAATATTTCTATTTTAATATTATTGATCCATAGTGAGTGTCAAAGTCGACCTCTCGTCACTTCTTCTTCGATATTATACTTGATACTTACTGGTACACGTTGTTTACGTACTCATGCTACGCTTGCTGCACGTTTTGTGCAGGATCTGAGATAGGAACCTTAGGCGGTCCTACCGGTGCGTACCCACGCTATCCCGAGGCCTAGTGGTGAGCTGTTACTCTTGAGCCGTTCCGCAGCACCTAGTGTCTCCATTTGTATTTGTTTTATGTCTATTTTGTGTTCAGATAGTATTTTGGATTTCTTTTGTATAATCTACTAGATGCTCATATACTTGTGACATCAGGTCTTGGCATACACACTAGTATAATTGTGGATTAAGTATTTTCTTGGTTTTATTTAATTAGAACCTTTTATATTTTTCTTAAATCTTGCAAGTAAGAAGAGTTTAATTACTCGAAAAATTATTAAAGGAATAAATATATATTTTATTTACTAGTAGGCTTGCCTGGCTATGATGTTGGGCACCATCACAATCTATAGGTGAAATTGGGTCATGACATATGACTTGTTGATTCGGGTGAATAGTTATTAGGTCTTCATGTTTCTCGTATCGTTGTCAATGTTGTGAAGGTTTGGAATAGGATTCTAGCGGATATGAGGTTAATTGTTGGTGTTGGATTTGATTATGAGTAGCTATTATGAACAGAGACGTTGTTAAGGGCATATATGTGATGTGTTACGTCGTGTGGTTGTATCAGGTGGGTGTGGGCATGAGTTGTTGCAGCTGGTTGAGGCTGATACTGCATGTCGGTGTGGGAATCAGGTTTTTTGGAAATGATCGAAAGGCGAGACATTTGGTTCTAAAGTTATCAGTGTAGGTAGAAGGAATAATTTTCAGTTGGGATGGTATCGTCGGGCCTATGTATATTGAGTGACGTGAGATCACCCGTGAGTATATGTACGATAAGTTCATTCAGTGATTTGAGGACTTCAAAATGGTTCTTGGCACATTCAAGGATAAACCTTTGTTTAAGAGGGGGAGAATGTAATGACCCGACCGATCGTTTTAGAGATTAACATCCTGTTAGGTGGATTAAGGTCTCGAGAAGTTTTGTATTATGTGTTATGACTTGTGTGTGTGGTCGAGTTTAGTGTTTGGATGATTTGGGATCAATTTGGAAGAACGATTCTTATGTTAGAAGCTTAAGCGGTAAGTGTTGATCGGAGTTTGACTTTTATGTAAACGACTCTGAAATGGTATTTTGATGATTCCAATAGCTTCGTATGGTGATTTTGGACTTAGGCGTGCGTCCAAATTTGGATTTGGAGGTCCATAGGACAATTTGAAGCATTTCGGCGAAAAGTGGAAAAGTTGAAATTTTGGAAGGTTGAGAGGTTTGACCAAGAGTTGACTTGGTTGATATCGGGTTTGGATTGCGATTCCGAGAGATGTATTAGCTCTGTTATGTCATTTGGGACTTGCATACAAAATTTAAGGTTATTTTGGATTGATTTGATACATTTCGGCATGAGTTTTGGAAGTTGAAAGATTTGAAAATTCATAAGTTCGATTCAAGGTGTGATTCGTAGTTTCAACGTTACTTGATGTGATTTGGGGCCTCGAGTAGGTCTGTATTATGTTATGGGACTTATTACTATGTTCGGACGAGGTCCCGAGTGGCTCGGGTGAGTTTCAGATCGTTAGGAGCATGCTGGACAGGTTTGGTTCTGGTGCGTCACACTTGCGCATTTTTTGAGCACATGTGTGTGGTTGCTTCTGCATCGTTGTTGGTTGCTTCTGTGAGATGGGGGGTGTCCAGTTGCTTTGCTTCTGCGGAGATGCACAATCGCTTCTGCGAAAGGAGAAGCCACTTCTGCGAGGCAGACAGCTTCTGCGGTCGTTTGGACACATCTACGATGTCACTGACGCTACATTTTATTGCGCAGGTGCGGTCACTGGGCTGGCTGGTTGGAACCGCAAATGCTAGTCATAGCTCACAAATGCAAGCTCGCAGGCGCGCAAATTGTTCCGCAGGTGCGAATCTGGGCAGAAACATTAAGGACCAAAGGTTGTTATTTTTCAGTATTTTGTTTGAGTTGGAAGCCTCAGATTTTGGCGATTTTAGAGGGGTTATATACGTGGTTTTGGGGGGTAAGTGATCTTTACACAAATTTGATTATATTTCATGATTCTATAATTGTTTTCATCATTAAATTAGTGAATTGAATGAAAGAAAATGTGAAAATTTGTAAAATATTTCAAAAATGTAAAATGAGGATTTGAAGGGTGATTTGATATCAAAATTTCATAATTTTGGTATGGTTGGACTCTTCAGAATGGGTGTTCAAGTTTTATGAATTTTGTTGTGTTCCGGGGTGTGAGCCTGAGGAGTTGACTTTTTAAATTTAATTAAAGATCAAAGCTTTATTATCCAGAAATATTTTCTATGAGTTTTATTTATGGTTTAAAGTTATTTTGGCTAGATTTGAGCCGTCTGGAGGTTTTTTCACTTGAGAAGATCATTTTAGAGTATCGGTATAGCTTTTGTGAGGTAAGTATCTTGCCTAACTTTGTGGGGGGGAACTAACCTTTAGGATTTGAGTTATTTGTGCTATATGTGTCATGTGAAGGCCGTGTACGCATGGTGACGAGTACGTACTCGGGCTTAATTGTGAAAATTTGACCGTTTAGGGCTCTTAGGATCTTATGTTCATTAGATATTAAGTTGTTTTGTCATGTTAAATCCTCCATTTACTAAATTCACCCTTACGTGTCTTATTTGGAATTCATTGATTCATGTTCTACCCTTATTGCCAATTAAACTCTTACGTGCCTAAACTAAAGTTGTTGCCTCTTTTATTGCCATGCTATCTCTTCCGTAATTGCTTGACCTTAATTGAACTTATCATTATCGCTTTCGTAATTGCTTAACCATAATTGGAGTTATTATTATCTCATCCGCAATTGCTTAATCTTAATTGAAGTTATTATTATCTCTTCCGTAATTGCTTGACCTTAATTGAACTTATCATTATCGCTTTCGTAATTGCTTAACCATAATTGGAGTTATTATTATCTCATCCGCAATTGCTTAATCTTAATTGAAGTTATTATTATCTCTTCCGTAATTGTTTAACCTTAATTGATATTATCATTATATCTTCCGTAATTGCTAAACCTTAATTGAAGTTATTATTGTCTCTTTCGTAATTGCTTAACCTTAATTGAAGTTATTATTATCTCTTCTGTAATTGCTTAGCCTTAATTGAAGTTTTGGTATCCCTTTCATTGTTGATGTATTCTTATTTGGGGTCGTTGATTCATGCTCTATTTTATTGTATAATTGTACTCTTTTGGAATCGTTGTTACACATTATCTCTCCCTTGTTGAGCTATTTTTGTTGAGATCATTATTCCATGTTGTTCTCGAGTTGATTTACTTGTCGTATTCTCGTGTTATTGTTGTTGTTGCTGTTGTACTCAGTGTTATTGAGCCGAGGGCTATGTGTGGTTGTGGTGTTGAAACTATTTTGAGACAATGTTGTGGCATATGGACACATATTGTGAGAGTCATTTTATTATGTTGTTATGTTTTGGCACATATGGTATTGTTGAGAGGATTGTCGGGGTGTTCGCACGTGAGTTGTCCGTGTTGTTGTACTATTGATATTTTGCACATGCGGCATGACAAGGCGGGCTATATATGTGGGTTTGCGCATGTGGAGAGACGTGGTAGGAATATTATTGTGCGCGTGCGGCGAGATAAGGCGGGCATTTACTTTATTATTGTTCACGTGGCGAGACAAGGTGGGCTATTTCGAGGAATGATTTGTGATGACTTGTGATGGCCTGGGGGAATGGTTATTGTTGATATTTGTATAGTGGTGTGCCTATCTTGTGTGAGTTATACCGTGTACATTTTGGGGTGATCATTTCTTATGCGTTATTCGTTGTCTCTACTCTTACTTGTTGACTTGAATTGTGGTAGAACACTTGCACAAGCATACACGTAAACAAATCACCCATATTGGTTTAAGAAGATGAATCCTCATGTTATTGAACATTTACATGTACTCCCGTGTACTTGCCTTCTGTGTGAGAGTTATCATATTGGCACGTGAATTGTCCGTGCAATCATGAGTCATTGTTATTGTTGGCACGTGAGTGGTCCGTGCGGGTATTAGATATTGTCACTCTCTTGGAACGTGACTCGTATGTGCGGTTATGAATTCATAATATGGGTGCAAGATGCCAAGTGATTAAGGTTCATGAATTGGGACTCGTGATTTATGATTATGAGGTTTGGTACCTCGTGAAAATTGTTGAATAAATCTGGTGTAAAAGCGGTTGTTCTTATTAAGTTGTTACTTATTTTCCTTTATTTGTTTTTCCCCGGACTTAGACTGTATTCAGCTTACTCTACAACATTACTACATGTTTGCTTCTTGTTGCTAATTGTCATTTCTAGTGTTTCATTGCGAGTATTGTTTTGTATTCCTTACCATGCTTAGCTTTATATTAACATTGTTTCCCCCTTAGTTCACCTTCATATTTGTTCAGGTTGTTTAGTCCAGTAGGTGTCTTGACTGTCCCTCGTCACTACTCCACCGAGGTTAGTCTTGATACTTACTCAGTATCGATGTGGTGTACTCATGCTACGCTTTTTGCACATTTTTGTGCAGATCCAGGTACTCAGAGTTGTTGATCACTTGCTAGCCGTTCGAGTTTTGCTGTAGAGACTCAAGGTAATCCTATTGTTGCGTTCGCGGGCCTTGGAGTCACCTTCTGATATTGTACTTGTGCTGTTTATTTCTATTCCGGAACAGATGTACTTAGGAATTTTCTAGCAAATTCAGTAGAGTTTATGACTTGTACTACTAATTTTGGGATATTATATCATATTGGAAATGTTAACTTCATTTAGAAATATCTAGTTTCTGCTTAATAGTTCTGTTGGTTAATTGCTATTATTTAATTCAGTAAGTGTTAGGCTTACCTAATCGTATAGACTAGGTGTCATCACGACATCCTACGGAGGGAAATCAGAGTCGTGAAAAAGAGAAATTTCAAGTATTATCCAAGGTAATGGTTAGATTGACGAGGATGTCACACATCGTATTGGAGCGGGATGGATAAAACAGAGGCTCGCTTTCGAGGTTTTATATGATAAGAAAGTGCCACCAAACTTAAGGGTAAGTTCTACTCAGTAGTGGTTAGACCTACTATATTATATTGGGCAGAGTGTTTGCCTGTTAAGAACACCCATATCCAGAAGATGAAAGTAGTAGAAATGAGGATGCTGAGATAGATGTATGGGCATACCAGGTTAGATAAGATAAGGAATGATGATATTCGGAAAAAGGTGGGAGTGGCACCCGTGTAGGGCAAGATGAGGGAAGCTAGGTTGAGATGGTATGGGCATGTAAAGAGGAGGTGCATAGATACCCCAGTGAGGAGGTGTGAGAGGTTAGCAATGGGGACTGAGGAGAGGTAGAGGTAAACCTAAGAAGTATTGGGGAGAGGTGATTAGGCATGGCATAGCGTTACTTCAGCTTACTGAGGATATGACCCTTAATAGGAGAGTATGGAGTTTGACAATTAGGGTAGAAGGGCAGCGGTTAAGTGGGCGTGTCTTATTTTTATGTCAGTATCATTAGTGTTAGTCTCGTAGTTTTATTTCTTAGCATACACAGATTGTTTTCCCTATATGTTATTTTTTTCGCTTCGATTGTTGTATCACCTTTGCTTGCTATCGTTACTACTTGTTGTTTTTGCTTCCTTTTTAGTTTTTTTGCTCTTGAGTCGGGAATCTATTAAAAACAACTTCTCTACCTTCATAAGGTAGGGATAAGATCTGCGTACATTTCACATTTCTCAGACTCCGCTTTGTGGGATTTCACTAGGTTCGTTGTTATTGTTGTACAACACTAAAATAGAAATGGAGTAATATACAGTTTCATATGTCTAATAATGAACTTTAAACCTAAAAAAAATTAAGTCACTACAAACGAAAAATTGCTTGCAACTATGAGGTCACATATATAAGAGTATTTGACATACTTTGTGAATAAACTATCACTGTTGTTATCCAACTTTAGCTCTTTTCTCCTGCTAGAGCCTATCAAGAGCACTATCGGTGTCTTCCTCGGCATGAATAGATCTGCCGCACAAAAGATAGCAATGCATTATTATTTAATATTTTGGCTAGTAAGCACATCACTTGGTCAACAGTTGATTATTTGATATACTTTGTGAAAAAATAGATGAATATATATACAAACGAGGGAGTCTATACTCCTTACAATATTGATTTTTCATAATCGTAAAACTGCAGCTTTTTGCCTCATTGAAATATGTAAGGCCTTGGAGCTAGCGACCAACTATGAGGTCACATATATAAGAGTATATGAGCAATTTTAACATGCCTGATGTTGATTTGAGGTTCTGAAACTTTTAACACCTACTCTTTCCGTTTTAAAAAGATTGTTTTAGTTGACATAAATTTTCATAAAAAATAGAAGACTTTTAAGATATGCGGTCTTAAATAAACCATAATATTTGTGTGAATATAAAACTTTTGATATGAATTATGTCATAGCATTTTGTGTGACTATAAATGTTTCATATTAAAAAAATATTGAAAGGTGTCAATCTTTTTGAAACACTAATAAGGAAATAGTGCCAATCTTTTTGAAACAGAGGAAATATATGAAAATGAGAAGGACCTGAACAAAAATGCAATTCAATTTTCCTAAGTGGTATTCAGTAAGTCACAACACTTGATCCACAATTCTTTATCTATTTATGGGTGACTAAATTATAAGAATAAGAGGAAGTCTTATTTGATTCACAATTCTTTATCATAAATAAAAGCATCTTATATCATCAGTATGCTAAACAAAATAAGGCAGAAATTTTTACTTAACAGTAAACAAAAAAGAACTCTTCCAACTACAGCATATATAGATTGTTTGAAACAAGAAGGCACATTAATAGTACAACGTAAGTGAAGACAATGCTGAAACCACAACGGTTTGATTCCTTCTGTGAGGCTCTTGATGTTTAGTATGGTGAAAATATCATGGGCTAGCCAGCATATTATTGTAACGACCCGATCGGTCGTTTTGAGAATTAGCATCCCGTTCGGCGGCTTAAGATCTCAAGAAGCACCGCACCGTATTATGTGTTATGACTTAAGAATTCTCTTAGCGAACTCAGTAGAGCTTATAACTTGTACTACCGGTTTTGGGAACTATAATTTGTATAAGATTTTTTTTATCTTTTATTTTTCATTTGATGGTCGAATTTTTCTGTTTACTTAGTAAGTGTTAGGCTTAACTAGTCTTAGAGAATAGGTGCCGTCACGATATCCTACGGAGGAAAATTGGGGTCGTGACAATTATGTTGTAACTCCAGCACACGAAAAGTTCCAACATAACTAGAGATTGGAGCACCTGTGTATGAACTTCAGTATATTATGCTGGAACTGCAGTATATTATGTTGGAACTCCAGTATATTATACTGGAAGTTCACATGTAAAAACTTCGAACTCCAGTATATTATGGTGGAATATTTTCCGTATTTTGAACAGTGTTTTCGTTCAGATTTATATTTACATGAAAAGTGACTAAATTTTTATTACTTTTGAAACTGTAGCTATTTTTGTATTACCAATTGTAAATCTGGCTATATTTTAATTTCACCCTTTAGGTTGGCATTAAATTTGTGGGCTGGGCCTCTCTGCCCATCCGTTTGGCTGACTGAGTACTCTCTGCTCAACGCAGTTAATGTTGAGAGATAAAAAAGAGAGATTCCTCCTCCCCCTTCTCATTTATGATTATGCCTTATTGAGTAGGATAGTAAGAGATTTCACCATCATAGGCAGTCCTTTTTTTTCTTTTGATGTTTTTGTTATATGTACCATTAAATATTATAGAGAAAGATACAAATACACTCCTAAACTATGTTGTTACTAAACTGGCATATATCTGCCCTTATTTTTTCCCTAGCTATTTGAGCTCATTGACTAACGAGAAAAGATGGATAATGTGAGGAAAAGGCTAGTATGATCTTAAAGATAGATTTAGAAAAAGCTTTTGCTCGACTAGAATGGTCGTTTATCTATCGTATGCTTAAATTCTTCAAATTCCTTCCATAAATCTGTAAATTAATCATGCACTGCATTTGTACAAGCAATATAGCAATCCTAGTTAACGGATCAACTACTGAATTCTTTAAACCAAGCAGAGGCATTAGACAAGGTTGTCCCCTTTCACCCTACATCTTCATACTTTGTATGAAAATGTTCTCCCGTCTAATCTCCCACGAAGTAGATATTTGCCAATGGGACCCTATACACCTTAGTCCCTGATCTTACCTTTTCTTTGCTGATGATCTCACTCTAATGGCTAGGGTGAATGAGAAGTCATGCAACTCAATCAAAAACAGTCTTTCGCTCTTCTGCAGATTATCTGGACAAAATATTAATATTCAAAAATCAAGGATCATTCTCTCAAAGAACTATGCTCCCAACTTAGCCAAAGAAGTAGCCAATAAATTCAACATAAATATAAGCAACACCTTTGGGAAATATTTAGGATACCCCATACTCCAGAGCCGACCAAAATCGAGAGACTACCAATTCATAATTGATAACATGCAAAAGAAATTGACTGCTTGGAGAGCCAAATTTCTTAATATTGATAGCAGAACAACTCTAGCAATCTCTTCCCTAAACTCAATTCCCAGTCATGCCATGCAATACACATACGTACCTATCAAAACTCTCAATCAAATAGATTGTATCCAACGTAACTTTATTTGGGGATCCACCAATGAATCCAAGAAACTTCACTATGTTAGCTGGACTAATACAACCAAATCAAAAGAGGAAGGGGGTCTTGGCTTAAAAACAGCCAAAACAAAAAACTTAATTTCCTTAAGCAACCTTGCTTGGAGGATCCTCACAAATCCCACTACTCTATAGTCCAGAATTCTCATTTCCAAATATGCCAATAATAATTCTAAAAACTTAACCTCCTTCATCTGGAAAAGTATCCTCAAAGGGTGGTCGATTTGCTCAAAAGGCATTAGGTGGCAACCGAGCAAAAATTCAAACCTAGATCTTTGGACTTCCAACTGGGTACCAAACCTTCAACCGCTAAGACAATGCATTGGACAATGGGATCTAACAAAAATTTCTTTTGAAAATCCTAGGGAAATCAAGATAAAAATTGATCAAATCCCAATGCCTCTAAAGGCCGGAAACAACGATACTCCGATCTGGAACCTTAACACAAATGGTTGCTTCAGCAGCAAAAATTGTCTTAATATTATTAATAATAATACAACCACCCCTCCATACCACTTTATGTGGATATGGAATCTAAAATGCCCTAACAAAATAAAATTCTTCCTCTGGCAATAATTTCTTGCCGTCACTACTTACACCACATTGGCATTAATATTGATAACACTTGCCCTATGTGTCGTACGGAGGAAGAATCCATCATCAATATCTTTATTAGATGTCCCATCAGAAAGGCTGGATAAAATTAAACATAGATGGAGCATTCACGAATCCTAACAGTGGAATAGGTGGTGTATTTAGGGACAACACCGGGAAATGGATATTAGGCTTTAACAAATACTGTCATGGTCTATTTCCCTTACATGTTGAATTGCAGGCACTTCAGGAAGGTCTTCAATTGGCGATCAGGTTTGATCTATTTTCGCTAGAAATAGAAACGGACTCAACGGAAGTAATAAATGCTATTAATAATGGACATGTGACATTAGCTAATTTAATCCACTCTTACAGGTCATTAATGCGCCAGGAGAAGGGCCTTCTACTATGACATAATTTCAGACAAGGAAATTCAGTGGCGGGCGCTCTAGCCAAGGAAACAAAAAACAAGGAAAAAAAACAATATAAACCAGGAAGCACTAAACTTTTTGCGGATCCACCTCTTTTTGTGAAACAACATCTTACTAAGGATATGTGCAGGGAAAGCAGTTCTACAAAGCAAGTGCCTATTTCTGTTTGTAATATGCTTAGAACCTTAGGCAATCAAAATACTACAAGTAATAGTACTCTTTTGTATGCGGGGATATCTACCCCCAGTGCTACTTCTTCAAACAATATGGCATGTAATATGTTAAACTCTATTTAGTAAGTAATATAAATCCTATTAGTACTAAAAAAAAAAAAGAGTTTGATTTCAAGTTTTGCTTCAAGAACTCAACTACTTTGAATTGGTAATAATTTTCAGTCTCTATTCTCCACTTTGCCAAAGAGAAATTAAAAGGCATGGATAAGTGCTAAGAAGGACTATGCGATGTGGCCTGTCTTTCTGGACTGAGAGAGTGAAAGAGATGGTAAAAGGCCAAGTGGTGGATGGAAAAAACTTACTTCAGATAAATAGTTTGTACCAAATAGTTAAGTGATATGTTGATGTAGATATACTTTAATTAATCATGTTTAGTAATAAAATATACTTGAAAGAAAAATGCCACGTAATCATTAATTGGCTTGCTATAAATACGCGAGTAAATTCTTTCGGATCAATTAAGTTATGAGTTTCAAGTTACATATTTTTACATCTTTATCTGTTGTAACAGGTAACCTATCTTATTTTTAAGATTAAATATTTTAGGAGTTTAGGATTTAAGTTATATACATTGATAGTGTACAAAATTTTATACGTTATTCGTAAATTTTAACCCGTGATAAAAAATCCAAAATACAATGCGGAAATTTCCAACATCGGGGTGTCACTGATTAAATAAGCATCTATACATCACAAGTCTGGAAAATACTGTCTATGAAAATCCGAAACCAGATACAATAAGTGAAAAGATAGGGAAGGAGAAACAAGGTCTGCGAAACGCCGGCAGCTACCTCGAAATCTCCAGAAGATCAACTAGGCGGGAAAATCAACATTCGCTGTGTCCGGGAACACCTGGATCTGCACATGAAGTGTAGGGCATAGTATGAGTACAACCAACTGAGCAAATAACAATACTAAATAAAGAACTGAAAGTAGTGACGAGCTTCATAGTTATAGTTCAATTACAGTGATTTCAAATAAGAAAGTAGGCATGCTTTCAAGTTCGACAATTAAGGCCAAAACAGTAATTTCATGTCAAGGTCCACTGGAACAGAGTGTAATATCTTCCAGAAATTATAAAGGCAGTGATACATGGCAGCTAAGTGCAACAATAATGAGATCAAATGCATCCTCTCAGGGCCACAGTCACTCATCATTCCCACTCACTCAGCACTCGGCACTCGCACTCAGTAGGTACGTGCGCTCACTGGAGGTGTGTGAGGAGGGGCTCCTTCAGCCCAAGTGCTATAATTTGCACGGACAACTCATGTGCTACAATATAATATCTGGATTTGCACGGACAACTCACGTGCTGCACGGACAACTCAAGTGCTATAATATAATATCTTGATCCGCACGGACAACCTACGCGCTATAGTATAATACCTCACAATCAGGCTGTCGGCCTCACTCAGTCATCAACCTCTCTAGTCTCCCGGGTTCTCAAAAGTCATGATAAGCAGCCCACACAGCAATGATATGATGCATAAAAAATGAGCAATAGAGACTAAGATATAATGTACAAATAAACTATGACTGTGCACAAATAACAATTTAGCAGATAATTCAACATATACACGACCTCTATGGGTCCCTACAATACCAACACGTAGTCTAAACATGATTTGGGGTTAAATTAGAATGTATAGATAACAACAGATTATACAACTACATGGTTCTATGGAATTTGACCAAGCCGCAATTCCTACGGTGCACGCCCACACACCCATCACCTAGCATGTGAGTCACCTAAAAACTAAATACATGACACGTAATACGGATTTTCGTACCCTCGGAACTAAATTTAGAACTGTTACTTACCGCAATCCGAGAAAATCTCTACCCCGATATACCCTTGCCTCACGAAACGGCCTCTGAATGCCTCGAATCTAGCCATAAACAATGTGATATGATCAATACGGGCTAAAGGAATCAACTCCATAAGAAAATACTAAGTTATTAATTAAAATAAAAAGTCGGCTCAAAAGCCGCCCCCCGGCCCACATCTCGAAATTCGATAAAAGTCATAAAACCCGAAAGCCCTCTCAACCACGAGTCTAACCATACCAAATCTATCAAAATCCAATACCAAATCGTCCCCCATATCCCCAAATCAAACTCTCCAAATCTTTAGCATCAAACTCCCTATTTTCACCTTAAATGCACACCAACTATGTGGGGAAATCAATCAGGAAGCAATATTATTGATCAAAAATAAGCACAAGGGACTTACCTCAAGAATCCCCTCGAAAACCCTCTAAGAAATCGCCTAAACCGAGCTTGAAATATTTGAAATGAAGCCAAAATTGCGACCCCTTTCTTTTAAACATTCTGCCCAGGCTTTTCGCACTTGCGGACATATATCCGCACCTGAGGAACCGCTTTTGCGGTCAATTTTTCGCTTCTGCGAAAATTACTTAAGTCCCCTAGGCCCGCATCTGTGCTCCAGGTTCCGCACCTGTGGAGGCGTTTCTGCGGCCCTCTATCCGCTTTTGCGGAAACAAGCCCTTCTCTCAATTCCGCATCTGCAGAGCCTCGCTCGCAGATGCGATTAGACCCTCGTACCTGTGCCTTGGCTAGGCCAGCCCAGCTCCGCTTCTACGGTTCACCCCTCGCTTCGCGAGGCCGCACCTGCGATCCCCACTCCGCAGACACCGGAAGCTGGTGAGCTTCAACACTTCTCTCAAACTTCAAATCGTTCTATTAACCATCCGAAATCAACCCGAGGCCACCGAGACCTCAACCAAACATGCCAACAAGTCTAAACACCTCATACAAATTTAGTCGAGCCTTTAAACCACCTCGAACAACATCAAAAACACGAATCGCGCATAAATTCAAGCTTAATGAACTTTAAACTCCCATTTTCTACAAACGATATCGAAACCTATCAAATCACATCCGATTGACCCCAAATTTTGCACACAGGTCACAAATGACACCGCGGACCTACTCCAATTTTTGGAATCGGAATCCAACCCCGATATTAAAAAATTCACTCCCAGTTAAACTTTCCAAAATCACCTAATGGAGCTAGCGGGAAACATCGGGGTTGGATTCCGATTCACTCAGACAAATAGTAACTATGATATTGGCCTGGTTCACTCAGACAAATAAATAAATTAAAAAAATCCTCTATGAATGGAGGAGTTTTACTTTGCTTTGATTGAGCCGTGCCATTTTATTATAACCATGTTTGCCATACTAGGCAGAAAGGTAAAAAAAACTGTAGCATTACTCGGTTTGTGTTTATCTTTTCTGAATATATCTTATGTTTCTTTCTTTTTTTCCGTACAATTTTACTTTGTTTCGTGTCTCAGAAAACAATGGGAAGTCACCCCTATTTCGCTGTCCAGAGAGTTGTTGACTTACTGACCTAAAAAATGCATGACGTTTGGGAAGCATGAGCAACCCTTTGCGCACGTGATAATAATGATAGGAGATTGACTGGTCGAGATCGAGTGATCTCAGGGGTTTAAGGGGTGCATTTCCTGCTGCGACTACCTCCTCTATTTTCATAAGTATATAGAAATGGTAGGCATTTTTTTCTTCTGGTGAAAACATCTTTTCTCCATTGGCCTTTGAATGAAAGCCTGGAATAGGATAAAAAATTATTAAGGGATGGTTTCATTCTAACGTTTAAGGCAAGTGTATCTTTTCGGAATTTGAAAGACTTAATTATAGGAATTGCCTTTTAATTAGATCTCAATCCCTTTTGTATTCTGGGAATATATTTCATGTATAAATGGTAGTTTTGCTGTTGAATTTTATTATTATTTCGTGATCTCCAAAATTTTAGGTTCAAATCTCTTATCAGTAAGGTGATATGATTAGCCTTATCGAAGTAGTTATATTTTGCAATTTCTTTAAAGATATTATTGGATTTGCGATTATCATTTTATGTTAGATGCTGGGTAATCGAAGCCTATTGTTAATCTGTTTTTTTTAAAAAATAAATAAAATGACTCCGTGACCTTATTCTCTAATTAATCTGAGCAGGCCATTCACTATGGAGAAATTAATATAAATAGATGTTCGCCCAAAAAATATAGCTGGAAAATATATATATTATACATTATATATTATTACTATATAATATGACAAAAGTGGATTGCTCTAATTGTGAGTATCATCCACTTCCAATCAAGAGGTTGTGAGTTCGAGTCACCCCAAGAGCAAGGTGGAGAGTTCTTGGAGGGAGGGAGCCGAGGGTCTATCGGAAACAACCTCTCTACCCCAGGGTAGGGGTAAGATCTACGTACAAACTACCCTCCCCAGACCCCACTTGTCACGACCCAATTTCACTTATAGGTTGTGATGGCGCCCAACACTACAGCTAGGCAAGCCAACCAGAAATTTAAAATAACCAAGAAAATAATAAGACACCAAATTCTACCAATGTGTGTGCCAAGACCTGGTGTCATAAGTGTATGAGCATATAGTAGATTATACAAAATCACTAATATTGTCTGAAATAAAAAATAGACAGAATGAAAAATACAAGGAGAGACACTGGTAGCTGCAGAACGGCTCAGAAAGGCAGCTCACCACTATGCCCCTGGATAACGTGGGTGTAAGACGATAGGTCCCCCACTAGTACTTGCCTCAGGTCCTGCACAAAAAGTGCAGCAAGTGTAGTATGAGTACGTAAACAACGTGTACCCAATAAGTATCAAGCCTAATCTCGAAGTGG